>NDGN011482023.1:0-29406 GCA_002564285.1 Tympanoctomys barrerae
AGAACCATGGAGGGGGGGGGGTTCTCCTGACTTTTTCGCCTAGATTGTTGTGGGGCCTGCTCCAAGTCTAGTTTACAATAGAGTGTTGTTCGAGCATTTGGGGCTCTGGAAAAAAGGAGGATATATAATCCCGTGTCCCTTCGCATTTCTGCATTGTTTTCCCAGGTTAGAAAGGACGGAAGACCGCTGACCCACAATGCTAAAGCAACCGCTGCCTACCAGACTCCCTTCCCTGCCCCCCACCCCGACCCCCACTCCAGTTGCACATTCCACGGGGCCGTTTGAGTACCAGGAGCTGGTGCCAGCCTTCCTCCTGCGGTCGACTATGCCCTCCCCTCCTTCGCGCGCACTCCCCTCCCCCCTCCCGAAACCAGCGGGGAGAGACGGGGCAGTAAATTGGCTGGTGTCGAGGATCTGCCGCAGACAAGATGATTAAGAGGCCTACGCCGGAGCGCCCGGGGCAGGGAATGTCAGCCCAAGTTGGAATCACGCAACAGGCCTTGGCATGAGCCGAGCATGGGAGCCGCCGGGAGGGCGGGCGGCCCCTCTCCGGGGTGGGCCGAGGCCCCACAGACTCGCCGGAGTCACCGAACCTGGCGCTCGGCGGCGGCGGGGTCGGGCCGGGCCAAGGCGCGCCTCTCCCCGGGGAGCCCGCAAAGCTGAGGGCAGGAGGGTGCTGGGCCGGGTAAAGGGGCGTTTCCGCAGCCCTAGAGAAAGGGCAAGGTGGGAGCGCCGGGCAGGGACGCTGCCCGTCGGAGAAGCGAGGGGCGGGACGCCGAGGGGTGGGCGCGGGGAGAAACAAAGCGCGGCCCCAGGGAGCAGGGGGAGGCTGCAGCTCCGCCGGGGGCGATGCGCTGGCCGCGGTTCTCACAGTCCGCCCGGAGACGCAGGGCCCTGTGATCCGCCCGCCGCCGCTGCGCAGACACGCTCCCCCCGCGCTCCACGGCGTGCCCCAAAGCGCGGATGAAAAATGGAATTGGGAAGCAGCGATCTCGATTCCCTACACTGGGAAACCAGCCGCGCTCGGAACACACATAAATCTTCATTGTAATCCCCATCCATTTGCTCGCATAAAATATCGGGCCGGAGACAGGATGTGACAAGCGCTGGGAGGCGAGGGGAGGGGGGACCGAAGAGTGAGGGGTGCCTGGGCCTCACCGCCCCACCCTCTGGCAGGGCTCTCCGCGCTCGGGCACAGCACTTGCACCGCGGTGCCCCTGAATCCGCCCGTTCCAAGCCCTTGCTGCAAAGCTGGGACCGGCGCAGAAGCCCCTCCGGCTACCCGGAATTCCCGCCGCCCGCCCCCAGCTCCGCGACTAGGGAGGGCAGAAAGGAGAGCGAGCGGACCCCGGGCCTAATCAGCCCTGCTGCAATGTGGGACCGTTTAGGAAGCTTCCCGTCGGCCTTCTTGCAGGACCACTTGTGAAAATTGTGAATATCCGTCCTGAGTAAAGATTTCCGAGACTAATGGGGCGAGTTTGGGGAAGTATCAGGTTTAGTGGGGGCGGAGAGAACGAGAAGACTAGAGCTTTGTTTACAAACAATTCCAATGTAGAAGACATGGGGGAGGTCGAAAAAGAAGCCCAGAAGAGATCCTGGGTTTCCTCTGATATTAGAGCTCCTCACCACCCAAGGACATAGGGACCAAAAGATCCCCTTTTGGGCCAGTCTTACAGACAGTATAACCCCGAGCGGGCATCACTGTCCCACTCCGGGAGCCCCCAACAGGCCCTCAAATCCCAAGCCAGTCCCATTCGTTCTGGGAAGAGCGACCACCAGTGGCTTTAACCTGTTTGGGGTCAAACGCCTTTGAGAATAAAGCTACAGCTGTCTTCTTACTACAATACAGACAGGTTCCTTGAATTCGACTTTCTGTCCTGGGTCTTAGAACCGTGAATGGGGCGCCAAAGGATCCTGCGACCCTGGAACAGGAGGACACAGCTGTCTTAAGAGTAGCGGCCTCTGGCAGGTCTTCACACTCAACGCAGCCCCGAGGAAGCCTCCCTGCGGCCAGATTTCTCTCCCTACCCGGGATCTGCCAGACGAGCGGTCCCCAGTCCAACTCGTGCACACACGCGCGCCCACGCGCACCAGAGCGGGCAGTCGCTAAGGCCTTACAGCCCTCCAAGGACCCTACCCCCACCCTGGCGGGAGTTCCCCTCTCGGGACGGGTTTGGCAGTGATTGCCACATTACAAGATGTTACATTCCGCCCTGGGGCCTTGCGGCTGGGGGTGAGGATGGAGATTCAGGAAAGACGATTCATTTCTGGAGAAAAAAGAGCAGACAGGTCTTGGAGGTGCAGCCACTCGGCGCCTCCACGTGAGATCTCAGACACTGTCTCCAGACAGACTTTCCTTTCAGGGGTCCCTGGGGCTCGGCTTCCCGCTATGCCTCCGGGCCAGGGCAGACACTGCAGTGTGTTCACACCTCCGGGGATCTCCTCAGGCTTGTTTTAGGGTGCCCAAGGGCCCCGCGTTCCCGAGTGTTCAGGGCTGGGGAAGGAGGATGTGTGCACCTTGCAGGCCGCAGCTTCAGGGGACAGCATGGCAACCTCGGCGTCTAGGGACGAGGGGTCTTGGAAAGAAGGCGCTCAGGGGCAGATTTGGGTCCGCACTTAGCAAGCAGGCTACGTTCACACTCCCACCCCTCCGCTTCCAATAGGTGCCCAGGAGTCTCGGACACCCAAGAGGTAAAACCATCGCTCCCGGAACAATAGGGAGTGCTAGCAAGAAAACTCGAACGAGTCCCGACCGCTCCAAGAGACGGCCGGGCTCAGGTCGGCGTCTCCCGCAGGCGCCACGGCGTCCCCTCCTACTTGGGGACACTCTCCGCCCCGCCCCTTTCCTCTGCGGGCCTGGCCCCGGCTTCTTAAAGTCACAGGGTGTCTCAGTGCCCGAGAGACGCGCCGCCCCAGTGGGGAGTCAGTGGTGCGCCGAGGTGGGAGAGAGAAGACACTGCAATTCTGTGGGCAATGGAGACAAAAGAAGAGCCTAGGCGGTCACGGGGAGGGTCTGGAGGATACTTCTTTCCCAGTCCCCCCAAGACCCCCTGCGAAGCCTCCGAGTAGCAGGGTCTTATTCGCCGCCACTGGGTGGCCACCGGCATGCACTCTCCCATGGTGATCCCCGCCTAGCGTCTACACTACAGGCAGCGAGGGCCGGCAGGCTCATCCCATCCCTTCCTAACTGTGGAGGTTTGGGAGAATCCGGGAAAGGGGCTCACGAAAGGAAGCAGAGAGAACTAGAAAGAAAAAGAAAGGAGGAAGGGGTAGGAGAGAAGATTCTGTTAGTCACTTTCTCAGTTTCAGCATTTGGGGTGGGGGGCTTGGGTCCTACGGGTGTCCCAGCCAAGGAGAACAGGTACTAGGAAAATGGGATTGTCCCCACACATCTGCTGAGAGGACAGCAAAAATTTGCCTTGGGTGACCAATTTCCTCATTTACTCCTATTAAAACAAAAAGCCCAAGAAATTCATTTAAAGCCACCCTGGCCAAGGCGCTATTTGAGGCTTGAATGTCTCCCCTAAAGCTGCAGCAATCATGTGGCATTAGACACTTCCGGAATCCTATAGCCAACCTGAAAAATCCCAGACCCCCTTTTTCCCTAATTTTTGCTCTGATCTGTAATTTTATCCACATTTGCACTAGTTTGAGCATTCTGGCTCTCCCATCTGAAAGCCTGCAATTACTATATAATTCTTCGCAATTTCAGATGTCCTAATATGGACTGTAATTTTTGCGCAAGACAATTTCCTGCTATTTCAAGCATCAACATTGTCAAAGTTGTATGTACATAATAAATGGGAATATCAATGCATAGTTTTTAGCATAACATCTTGACTCCTCGATAATTATATCCGTTCGGAGCCTACGCAGAATTAGCCTGAATTGCATGGTAACTGCTGCTGCTTTAAAATTTTTAAAAATTACTCATAATTTTCCCAAAGATTACCAAGATCTCGAGTGCACAATGTCATCAGCGTAATGAAGAGTAAACATTTATGCTAATAATCTGCAATTTTTTTCATCAGCTATAAAGACAGAGGCTATATAGCTGAAAATTTCAGTCCTATTTGCAAGCGCAGCGCTGCAAAAAGCCTGCGGTGCTCGGAGATGCCTGGTCCTGGGGACCTCTTTCCACTCTTTACTCTCAGGATAGGAAGATGGGGCCGGGGAATTCTTTTTGGTTTTCTAGTTTTGTTTTGCTCTTGTTTGGTCGATTTTGTGTTTTCCTTTTTTTCCTCTTTTTTCTTTTTCTTTTTTGCCTTTTCTTTCCCGTCATTTTCCCAGCCAAAAGCCGCCTTCGACCCTTTTGATTTGATGTAGAAAAGAGTGTGTGTCCAGATTATCTGAAATTGACACTAAAGAAGGTAAGGGTGGAAACCGGTTTCATTTTTCAGAGGGTTGGAAGGCTGTGCTGTGCCCGCCGCAGCGGCTCCCGCTCCGGGAGTAGGAGGGTGGGGGAGTGATTATGTATGCACCAGCTAATTCTTCCATCAAAACTTCTTGTCAGCGATGTCAGGATTATTTTTTTCTTTTTTATAAAAACACTTGATGTTTCAGGAAGTGTTAATCCCTGAAGATTGGGGAATAAGGGAGGGAGTAGGCAAACGTGGGTGGGGTTGATCCGTTTCTTGAGTCTGGGTAAGGGACCCTTCAGAGCCGTTTGCCTCTTTGCACTGATGTTGGGGTTTTTGTGGGGCTGAGGACAGGAGGAGGATTATTTTGAAGCATGGGAAGGAGAAACTCTTCCCTTTGGACTGTGTTTGGTGGTGGTTGCTATGGCCCTGTGTGATGAAGAGCAGAAAAGTTCGCTTTAGCCTAAAATTTCAAGGGTGTTTAACCCAGGTGGTGGGATGACAAAGACCAGACAATTCTGAAATTGATTGATAAAAGATACAGAAACAAAGAGATGGATACCGGGTTAAACACTTATGGGACTTTGCTTCTTTTCTCCAAATTTTTCTGGATCTAGCATCTCAGGTTCTGTACCTAGCACCCAAACCTACCTTTCCTTGGGTAATAGAAATGGACAGTTTCTTCAAAGGGAGATTTAATTTCTTCAACAAATGACTCTGTATGAATATGTTCACACTTTTGTGCATCTAAGTGAGGTAGATCTTCAAACTTTTTGTGACTCAAAAAATCTGAAGAACTATTTAACCTAACACAGGTGCATATCTCCAGAAGACAGAGATAGAAATAAAGTATAATGATCAAGGAGGGAAAGAGATGAACAATAAATGTGACCACTTTTATATTTTTAAAATATTGCCTCGGTTTAGGATTTGGGTTCTTCCACTGCTAGATGTCCCCCCTCAGAGGGCCATGCAGCCCATCAGGCTTATGAAAGACCCATGAGGAGGGGGCTGGGGACTACAGATTCTGTCCCTCCTCCTCATCCCCACCTCTTTTTAGAGCTAGTGTGTGTGAGAGAAGATATTAAAGAGGTATCTGTTGTTTGGCAATTTTGCTAAGTCTGTCTTCATTACTTTGCCGCTGTGCATTTGCTAATTTGGAGGCCCGGCCATTGACAAGCTTGCTCCATACACCTGCAAGCAATTTGCCGGCTCTGGTACCGGAGAATTGCAGAGATGGCAGCCCGCACCTATTTGATTTTTTTTTTTTCCTTTTCTCAATGCACAGCAAATTTGGCTTTCAGTGCGTTATCTCTTTTGTTAATGCAAAAAGATTCCCTGGGCGAAAAAATTGCTCATAATTACCAGAGAGATGGGGAAACTGCATTAGAATAAATAAACCTGAAATTACTGTAATTATGTTGTGTTTGATGGGCCCGGCTTGTAATCAAGAAGAGAATACAGTGAAATGATGCTGACCCTCTTGGGTTTGCAGCTGTACACGCACTTTGGGGTCTTTTTTTTGCAGAAAAGAGTCATTTTGATAATCATTAAGCTGTGTGTAACCTATTTCAGAAGTGTTTTAAAATGAGGCTCACATTTTTTGAACAAGGGGAAAAAATCCCAAAATTGCATTTTGCCATTACAGACTCATACATAAGGAAAGGTTGTGTTTTCTAAGTGACAATTGTTAAGACATAATATTCGAAATCAGTATTTAATCATTATAATGAGGTATTGTTTAAATATAACCACCTTTAGATTATTCATAGTTTAATTAATATACTCATTATGAAAATCTTTGAATCAGATATTTGATGAACTACTTGTCAGTAACAAGGCAGCATTAATTAGGCCTATATTGAGATTAACATTTTTTAAAAGTACAACTGCTTATAATTATAATAGAGCCTAACTAAAGACCGCCTTCCTTGAGCTAAAACTAATAATTTCTCTATTTGAACTGTTAGCAAGAGATTATTAAATTAGTATAAGCTAATATCTCAAAGTATTAACATCGGCTTGACCAGATAGATTTTGCTTGTGGCTCGAGCCTTGGGGCCCTAGCAATCCTCTGGGTGGCCCAGAAAAGACGGTAAGAGAAAGTTCCCTAACAAAATCAAATGTACCAAGGAAAAACCGAATCCAAGAAGGTGCCTCTTTGCATCCCTGAGCCTATAACCTCAGAAACTGACTCCTTCTCTGGTTTGTCTTGCTTTGTTGCGAGGAATCGAACTCAGGACCTGGCGCTTACTAGACAGGCGCTGTACAGCTGAGCTACATCCCGGGCCTCCTTGTGTGCTTTGAGGCAGTTGGCCCACTCTCACCCTGGTCCCCGAGGTCTGATCTCCCTTAGCACTAGGGGCTTGTCAGGCTCTAGGAGAAGAAAAGCTCCCAACTCCAAGCCCAAAAGGGGCGCAGACGTCCCTGGCTTCATTCTGCACTACCTCCCCGCTTCTTCCAATACACCGCACCCCCTCCTGCTTGCGCACACGCGCACACGCGCGCGCGCGCACACACACACACACACACACATGCACGCACACACACACAGCCCGCCACTGCCTCCTCCCCTTCCCAAAGGGCGTCGAAAAAGCCCGGCGCATCTGATCTTTCACCAGCACCAATTGAAAAATGGGTGCTTGTCACAACACAGATCACTGCCTTCCCGGCTATGCTCCCCACCGCGCTCAGGAAAGGGCCCCCCAAAGGCGGAGGGCCAGCCCCCGCCCAGCAGCGTCGGAAGGCGGTGTAGGGAAGCTGCCGGTCGGTCGCTGCCCGTAGCTTTCCGCAGCTTCCTTGGCTCAAGGTCTGGGGTCTGGGGTCTGGGCTTGGGCTGGGGGTGCAGGTTACTGGCGGAAAGAAGAGTTAGTGTTGTTGTTGTCTTTTAGAGCCCGCACTTCTCTGGAGCTAACTGCATCTCAGCTGTAAAAGAGGTGTCCCCACAGTCTTCCAGCTTCAGGACTAGGGCTAGAGAGGAAGCGATGTGCTTAACTCTAGCTCCCGTTTCCAACACGTCAGCTGGGCCCCTCCTCCACTCCCTTGGCACCCCTTTAGATGTGCAAAGAAAATTCCCTGATCCGTGGCGGGAACGGGTCTTTTTTGATGTGGAGGGGCTGGAGGGCTCCCAGGGAATGGGTCCTGTCTCTTGCAGATCACTGATTGATTGGGGGGTGGACTGACAGACGTGTCCTTCCGGCCCCAGCCAGGCATCTGGCCTTGTCTTTTCCACCAAGGAATCCAGTGCCTCCGGGCAAGCAAAAGCTGAGAGGCCAGATCTGGGGATAGGGTAGGGGAAATGCAGGGTGTCTCTGCGGCCAAGGCTTCCTGAGAGGTGCTAGAGAGAACGCCAATCTCCTGGCTGGCCGCCTCTGAACTCCGCTTTCCTCTCAGAGAGATCCTCACTGTACTCTCATTCCTCAGCTTGGCTGCCCTGAACACACCTGTTTCAGAGCCGCCTTCCCTAACTGTCTCTGGGCACTGTCTCCTCAGCTCATCTGCTCAGGTAGACATCACATGCCATGCTGACTGAGAGAACAAGGTGAGAAGTCCCACTGGGACACAACACAAGCCTTGCAACTGGTGTCCTGGTGGTGGAGCTGGGCACCCCTAATCTGTCCCAGATCAGGAACCAATCCAATGCTGTCCTTACCAGAGGTGGGAGTGGGAGCCTGGCCCACCAGCCTCCCCACACACATAGGGCACAGGAGACAGCAGTTCTTTCTTGAAACCATAATTTTACTGTCTCAAAGAAACTTTATAACTTATTTACAAAGTTCTTTCCCCCCTCCCAAGATACAAAGCAATAAATTAACATTCTCAATATAAAACTAAACTTTGACATAGAGAACACAAAACACGGTTGATTCCCATTGGTCACATTTTCCAAATTTCACAAGTAAAATGTCAAGATTCTCATTTCACAAAGCATCGGGTTTTTACCGCCACACACAACAGAACGGAAAAAGGCTAAGCTTGTGCAACATGTTTACAGAACAATAATAATAATTATTATTATATATACAGCCAATAGCTCCTGCAATGGAGACTGTGCTTTCAGGGTGGACTGGCATTTTTCTGTGGTAGAACCTCCGGGATTGTTGTAAAGCTGCTTTTGTCTTACTTTGAAGCCCACTGGAGTTAGGGCTGCTTGCTTGTCCCCTGCCTATTTTCTCTCTGTTGCCCATGGATCCTCTCTTTTTACCCAAACTAGAATTTTTCCTTCTTGTCCAGGCAAAGCAACCAAGTGTTCCTCTCAAGATGACAAAACTTTGTTGGCTTCATTTCTCTTTCTCTTTGTATTATTTTTAATAATACAGGACATGTAAAAAAATGTAAATCATTCGGCTTCAACAATTCCATACCAGCGAAGTACAAAAGTTCATGTGTAAGTTAAAAATCTTTAGTCGTCCTTGTTCTTTTTTCCGGGTGCCTTCAAGGAAAACAGTGCATCTGGATGGTGTACTCTCCGCACACCACAGAACCAACACTCAGTCTCAGCCAAAGTCCATTTTTCTCAATAAATAAAACCCCCTCCCTCTAACTTCCCCCAGTTCCCAAGTAAGCTACACAGATGGTCAGGCAGGGTCCAGGAGGCCTGAAAGGATAAGATGTCCAGGATGGGGAAGATGGGCGGCCCGCAGACCGCTTGTGGCTCAGACCTGGTGGCTTTTCGCAGAGGCCTCAGCATGAGGACAGTGGACAGATGAAGACCTGGACAGCGCAAAAGGAGACGAGACAGGACAGAAAAGCGCTTTTGCTTTTTCTACATGGTTCTGTTTTCCTCATACTCCCACAATGCTGAGGGGCGGCAGGTCAGGTGAGCCGGGTTGTCTTGCTGCTCACTGTCTTGTGTGACTATGCCTGCGCTTCAAGGCCACTCTGCTGTCACCCTGAGTGGCCCAGGCCAGGGTTCAGGCAAGAGCACCGGCTCTGGGGAGTCGCTGGGGTGGACCTCGAGGGCTTCTGAGGAGGCAAGTGACCTGCCTTTTCGCCGTCCCTTCCTTCCTTCTGGGCCCTTTTCCACCAGGCCCAGGGCACACAGTTGGGATCCAGGGACCTGGAGACAGGAGGGGCCTGGACTGAGGGAGATAGGAAGGAAGTGGGCAGGTGCCAGCGGGCAACTTCACATAAGTTGGGGCTGCTGCATAGCTTCTTGGTGCGCTGAAGGATACCACGACGTATAGCTGGGGATGTAGGAGCCCGCGCTGCTGCCCGAGCCTTTCCCGGTGGAGGAGTTAGGGTTCCAGCCCGGAGGCACGGGTGGGGAGCCGGCGGACAGGGCCCTGCCATTGGCCAGCGCGCTGCCCTCCAGGGCCGCTCCGCCCTGCTTCATCAGCTTCTTGAACTTGGAGCGCTTGTTCTGGAACCAGATCTTGACCTGCAAGATCGGAAAACAACGTGACTCGGGCTGAGGCCACTGAGCCCACCCAGTTCTGGGGAGAGAAGAAGGGAACGGCGAGAGAGCAGAGCGTGGCGGCCCCCTGCCCAGCGCAAGCTGGCAGATCCCTGCAGGAGAGCGGAGCACCCCCTGCCTGCTGGCTCCGCGGAAGGGCCAGGAAGCCCGCCGGCCCGCTTCGGACTCCCGCGGGAGCTGCTCTCTTAGAGCCAGGGGGCGTGGTGGCAAGAGGCTCGCGGGGGTCCCGAGCTTGGCCTGCGCGTTCAGGCCGACCCCCGACTACCGTCCGCGGGAGATGGAACACCCCCAATCCCCCACGCAATTCCTGTATCACTATCAATAAAAGAATCAAAAACCTGGATAGGAGTGGAGGAAATTTATTTGCAGTACTACCGCTTTCTCTTTGCACCATCCTTTAGGCCCCCGAGTGAGTTGAGGACTGACGGAGGAGGCAGCAAGTTTTTTTGTTGTTGTTGTTGAACTTTGGACTCAAACCAAACCTTTCCCTAGGGCCTGTTTGCTTTCCCCAGGTTCAGTCCAAATCCCGGGCCAGACGTCAGAAACCCGCGCCAGCCGCGAAGGCCCACGAACTCCCCGCAGGCTGAGGTGGCCAAAAGGAGCGTCTCGTTTCTTCTCTAGGGTTTGGGACTTGGGAGGTGAGGAGGCTGAGGGAAGGATTCCCTGCCACTCCGTAGGGAAGAAGAAGAGGAGGAGGAAGGGGACAGAGGCTCGGGGCCAAGCCCATTGTGAGTAGCCACAGGCTTTAAAGGCAAAGGAGGGATTAAGTCCCGAGTCTATTGTTCCAGTTGTTCGGGCACGTGTGACCTCTGAATTCCCAAACAAAACCTTTGGAGAAATCCTTCCTGAGCCCTAACCAGATGTCCAGGGACGGGACGGAGAAGCAGTCGGCAAGCAGGTCTGGGGACAGAGAGCGGCGACCGAGCTAGGGCAGAGAGCAAGCGAGAGCAAGGGGAGACGCCAGGAGCAGGGGTGGACACACATCCACACGCACACAATGACACCCCGACCCTGAGGCCCAGCGAGCCAGAAATGAAGCCCAAGGCTCAGGCCGGGCCGCCAGAAGCCTGCTTGGCGCAGAGGCAGCGGCGTGGTACCTGAGTCTGCGTGAGTCCCAAGGAGGCCGCGAGCTCCGCCCTCTCAGGCAGAGCCAAGTACTGAGTTTGCTGGAACCTCCGGTTCAAAGCCTGCAACTGCAAACTGGAATAAATTGTCCTGGGTTTGCGAATCTTTTTCCCTTTGCCATTGAAGCGCACTTCACCGCCTTCCACCACCGTGCTCTTCTCGGAGTCCGCCCCTGCAGAGACAGCAGAAGTGGGGCCCTTGTTAATACAGAAGCTGCCTTTAGCGTGGACAGACGAGAGCGAGTGGCTATTGAGGGGATGACAGAGACAGGGCGGCGGAAATAGTGCTCGAGAAACTCTGGAAGTCTGGGAGTCCACCCCCACCCCCAGTCCAAGGGCCAGTCCCCGGCTGCTGCAGGCGGGATGGGGCCATTCCTGGTAGCGCAGCTATTGCCTGTGCAGGGAAAGTTTGCTATTTTTTGCAGGCGGTAGTTGAGGTTTAATTACCCTTAATTGCATACATTGTTTATAGCGCTACGCAATAAATAATTACCGAGACTAATACGTGCACATGTGGGTTTCTTTTTTCCAGCAGGGCATTGTGTGCTCGGCACACCGAGCCGCTCAGAGGCCCAGCCAGTGCCAGGAGACGCTCTCTCGGATTTATCCTTTGCTAGATAGTTGCGAATTGGGTGGATTTCTAACCATCTTCCTTTGCTAGGACAGGTATCCATAGGCTGATATCCGAAACCTCCACGGCTCCCGCGCCCTCCCCACCCCCACCCCACCTCTCTGCCCCTCTCTGCTCCTCTCTCTTCCCTCTCTCCCTCTCCTGTTCCTCCTCGCGCCTTCTTTCCCTCGCTTCCTCTCCCTGGCAAGCGCACGTACCTGGGTCCTCCAGGCGGCTCTGGGCGAGGCTGGCGCTGCCGGGGTAGGACTGCACCGAACTGATGTAGGGGCTGGACGCGTGGCTGCTGACCGAGTTGACGTAGGGGTAGCCCAGTGGTCGGGAGAAGGACGAGGCCGAGCTGTAGGCACCGTCGGGCTGCGTATGGCCCGCCGAGTGTAAACAGTGCATGGAGTAATGCCCGTGGGACATGGGAGAAGGAGACATTTGCTGGTTGGGCGGCCCAAACTCCATAAACACCGCCTTGCCCGACACGGGGCTGTTGAGACTTTCTGGCATGGTGGTCATGGTCATCTCTTCTCGCGGGGTCTGGGTGTGGGTCTTTCTCTCCTCTGCTTCCCTTTTGGGGGTCTCTATGTTTCTCAGGACAGGAAGGAACCCAATTTAAGCGGAAAAGGGGTTTTCACTTTCCATTCATAAGAAAATGGAGTTTGTCTCTTTGAAAAGTCTAAGCATCATGCTCCGAGCTCCCCAAACTCGGTTCAAAGCTTTGACTCAGCCAAGGTCATAAATATTCATGAGCTGGCGGAGCTGATTGGTCCGCCGTCTTGCATAATCACCGGGGATTGGTCCGAGACGCTTCGGCTCCGCTGGACTAGAGCGGGCGAGGCGGCCCGGCCTCGGGAGAGACGCGTCGGTACTTCCCGGCCGGGGCTCCTCTGCAACAGAGCGCGAGGTGCGGGACGCACAATGGGCTGCGGCGTCCGCTCTGGGACCTCGGAGGCCTGCTCTTCAGCCTCCCGCCTCCCTGGCGCGCTCTCCCCTCCAGAAACCAACCAGTGCTCCCCGCCATTGCCCCCCTTTATCGTCCCCACCCTGGGCCCGCCCCAACGCCGGGGACCCCGGAACGGCTTCTGGTCGCCACCACCTAGGCCAGTGCTCCGCTAGGGTGGATCGGGTCGCGGCCTCTGGATCGCGGAGTCGCGCACTGGAGGACGCCCATAGCAGCCGGCGGACAGTGGTCCTTCGGGACGTCCCGCGCCTAGCTCAGCGCCCTTCTGGGCGCGCCCCCCTGGCCCGAGTCCGCGGCGCCACATCCCTGGGCCGAGGTTTCAGGGCCCTCCAGACCAACTCACTCACTCGGCCGCCGCGCCGCCGCCGCCGCCTCTCCCAAGGCCCCGCTCGCATCGCTCTAGGCCGGGTTGGCCACTCCAGCTCGAGGCTGCACGGGTCTGATTAAAGCAGTGCGCGTGGAGAGCCAGGAGCCCGCGCTTCTCCTCCCAGGAAAGGCGGCCGCACCGCCTCCCTCCCCCAACACACACACCCTCTTTCCCTCCCAACCTTCCTGCGCTCCCCCTCCCCTCTCCACACTCTCAGAGCCTTGCTCTCCGGGCGCACTCGCCCCGAGGGCGCGGCACAGCGTGGAGCCCAGGGCCTCGCGGGCCCAGTACTATCTGTGCGGCCGCGCCAGGTGGTGATTTTGCGCCCTCCTGGGGTCTGGCGGGAGTTCCTGGGGTGCAGGAGCCCCTGGGGGACACCGAAACCCGCAGCAATGCTAGGCCTGTGGTGGGCAAGACTATCTGTGTATAGATAAGTCTCTGTAGCTCAGTTTCTTCCTCACCTCCAATGGCCGAGCTGGCTCTGCCGGGCCTGGGGGCAGGGCTGGTGCATGACCGAGCTGCCTAGGCGCCTTCTATCTTCTGGGGTGCTAGGTACAGAAAAGCGCACGAATGGCCCCCGCCCGACACTGCTACCACACAGCGACCCCCACGAGGCGTGGCGCACGCTACGCTGGTTGCTAGGGGCTGTTGGTTCCCCATCCCGCCAGCCCCACGGTGAATCCCAAATTACTTTGTTAGGTAATTAGAAAGTGTTGATAATTATTTCTTTCATAATTTAGCGGTGTGAAGGGAATGGGGAAATGATCTTGTGAAAGTTCACACGTGCAGATGTATTAGTTACTGATTCATTTGATTAAATGGTAGTCTCAAGTGCTCAGATCCGCAGCTGAAGGCGCCCCATTAGCATAACACTGATGTTTAATTTTCATACGCATAATTAGCCATATATTTAACACTAATAGCAACATGCAGCCTTTCAACGTTAAACAGCCCGGGATTTGATCTGGCCTGAGCTGAACCTTCCCGCTGCACCTTCCCCTGTCTGGAGTGCGCAATGATCACAGGACAAACCTCTGTAATCAAGCACATTTTGGCAGAGGGAACACCAATAAAAATGAACATTCAAAACAAATTACATCGGTGCTGTCGTACAGATATTAGAGGGGGATCTCGCTTTCTAAACTTCTGTAGCAGCAGTGCCTGCTTGGCGGAATTTCTCTCCTTTGGTTTTAAGGGCGCGATGCTGGGAGCAGAAATATTTCAGGCAAACTGGTTGGAGCAAAAGATAAAAACAAAAAGCAACAACACCCAAAACAACCCGATCTTCCAAACCAATAACGGTTTTGCCAGTGGTTCAAAGATTTTTTTTTTTTTTTTCTTAATCACCGAACCGCACAGCGAGGCTTTGTAGCAACAACCGGGTGATGTCTCGGCCACTAGACAACTGGAGACGTTAGGCTCGTCTTGATTTCTGTCGCACTTGTGGTTTTAATTGCTCCTTTCTAGCGCCTGTTTTAGGGTGTGGAGTGCCGCGCGTCCTGTGCGCCCAGCACAGCTGCTCGGAAGCTGTCCGAGCCCCGGGTCTGTTGCGAGCGCCTTGCGGGCCCTGCCCACGTAAGTGATCGCTGCGGCCAGCGCGGGGTAGAGGTTGGGACCGGGGAAGGTGGCACCGGCGTCTTTCGGGTAGCTCTGGGCAGAGCGTGAGGGAATCCGACGGTCTGGCTGCCTGGGGCCAGTTTCACCCAGAGATTTGCAAGGTGGGGGAAGGGAAGAGAGACGGTTGCAAGTCGTGAGTCTCCCAGCTGCTCGTCCTTCCACAGGGGTACAGGGGACCTGGCTGGCTTAGAGAACAAAGGTCTGGTGTGCATTTCCTCGGGATAAGGTTTGAGAGCACGCTTAATTTAGAATTGAATTGTGTTTAGGCGAAGGTGTGCCTACACTGCAGACATTTCTTAGAAAGAAGCAGATTTACTGAAACGCGCAGAGCCGGTCCCTCGGGCGCTGTGCAGCCACGGAATCCAGCCGCGGAATTCTCAATTTTGGGATCCCTACTACATGAAATATGAATGGCTCCCTCCCATTGCCCCACCTTTAAGGTAGCACCTGTTCTAAAGTGCTGTCCCAACTCAGAGGAAACAAAATTGTATTCATTCTGAACGTTCAGGATTAGGATGGGTTGGAATCACCTTAGGACCAGGCGACACTGGTTGTGGTCTTAGCCATACTTGGCTGGAAGTCCTGCATCTGGTTAGGTGTGAGGTCAGGTGAGCTGGTGAAAGGGCAAGAAGGCATGGACTAAGTGCTGAAGAACCTGCTTTCTAATTTTAAGTTCCACATCATAATGAGTTAAACAGTGTCGTAATTCGTTTGTTTCCTACTGCTGAGTATTGGCAGTATTGGATGTAGAATATAATCTTTAGGTTAGTCACTTTAACAAATAGGATTATATCCCTGTCCGATAAATACCTCCACCTCAAAATAATTGCTGCACGAGCAGTATGTTGCCACCGTGGTTGGTAAAATCCTATGATCTTAATAAAACTATCCTTAAGGAACCCTGGAGAAAACTCATCTACAGATAAAGCTACTGGGCTAATCGCTGCAATCTGATTGCTGTAGGACAGAAATGAAGTCATTCTCTGGCAAAGATCTCACAAGGCCAACTGGGCCCTATTCCTCTCTAGGGAGTTATTTTGGGGCAAGAGCCTCAGGCCCTGGGTCTCTGCCTAGCCAACTCTGGAGTACCTCAAAAGTTTATCTATGATCTTGTAAATTGTAAGGAGTTACTGATACTGCATCCTCTTCTCTGTCTCCCTGGGCCCACTAAAACCAAACCCTGTCTAAAACTCCACATTGCTGGATGCACAGAGAATCTGATCTGGAGAGTTAGGGACCACACTGAGTTCCTAGTTCAAGGAACACTGGCACTTGTTTGCGAGCCTGCTCATTGTCCTATTCCCATCTTTTTCATCACTCTGGGGTCACAAAGGTGGTCAACTCCTGGTGCAGGTGGCACCATCAATTGTGGAAAATACAGGTGCCCACATTTCTTCAGTACCTTTGAGCCCAAATTGTATTTAGCCAGGGGCAACTTTGCAAAGTCCACTTAAATAGAAACAAGGGCTATAGAAACCACTGGCTCTGGGTACGTCTTTACTGAACTTGTTCCTAAAATCATACCCAGAGGGACTGCCTTCCTTCATGGACTACTAGAGGCCTAGCCATTTCCCACCCTTCAGCCAGTGGTGAGCAAGTCCTGGAGAGCACCCTCCAGGGAAGGGCTGTTTTGTGCCAGAAAGAGCCCATGGCAACTGGCCTGCTGGGTTTCTGCTCCTGAAGCGGGTTGGAGCACCAGCCATAGAAGCAGAGTAAAAGCTGCCAGGTCTGAGCCAGCCACACCATTGTCTCACAGAGCCCTAGGATAATACCTGACCTTGGAAGTTCTGGAAGCCCCAGGGAGGGAGTCCCAAGGCCAGTGCTGGAGGTCAGTTTAGGATTAAGTGGGCGAACTGACCAGATGCTGTTCATTTCTGGGTGGGTGGGACAGCAGCTCAAATTTTTAGTGTAACAAACAGTCCAGTGTGTGGATGGGGGTAGGGGTGGCAGGACAGGGGTGGGAAAGTCTCACACCAATTTCTGGATGGGCACAGGAGGGGTGTTGCCAGCAAAGGAAGAACTGCAGGAGACCAGGAAAGTCCTATTTCTGTACTGAACAAACCCTGAAGAAGGGCCAGGCCCAGGGTGCATACCCAGGAAAATGCTTGCAATCAGTGCTCCTTCAGGGGCTACTCTCAGGGCAGAGCAGTGAAGAAGAAGAAATGATCAAAGGAAGGGCTGGGGAGGACTCAGGTGCTGGCACCTCGAATGCCCCCAGGACTGGCCAATGTGGGATGGCAATGGGTAAAGAATTTTTAAAATACTCCAGCTATCAGGTTCAGGTTTTTCTTTTTTGTGTGCAGTGTAAAAAAGTTCAGACTCAAACAGAATTAACCAGCTCCCTTGCCCTCTTGTGATTGTCAGAGGCAAGGAACAAAGACAGAGGGTTTCACAGGTTTTTACTGGGGCAAGGTCTGGGCAAGGGACAGACAGGGGAACTGCGCTTCTCCAGAAGTCCCTCTTATCCCTAAGGGACGCATCCAGCTTCCTCTTTAGCCGCATTCAGGTGCTGGGAGGTGAGCCTGGGATGACATTCCCAAGCCACTGGGCTGCCAGGTTTCAGCTCTCTCTGGTGCTCCAACCGTTACAGCATTTCTTCCCAGTCTTGTGGCAGGTAGGTTCCTTTGCGACCTGCCCCTCCCCTTTCATCTAAAAGTGCTATAGCAACTGAGAATAACGGTGCCCAGCTTCCAGACCTTGGGGCCACTTCTCAGGTTTCGTGAGGCAGCTTGGTCAGGATCTTCACACCCCCCGAAGTGATAAGAACGGTGTGCTCGAACTGGGCTGACCTGAAAACAGGGTGGCGGTGGTCAGGGCGCTGTGCAAGCCAGTGCGGCACCCCGCTTCTCCTCGTGCACAGCCGGAGTGGTAGCTCCCGGCTTCACGCAGTCCCCCTGATCTCCCCTTTCCCAACACCTTAAAAGGAAAGAAAACACCTTTGGTTGTCCAGGGAGACTACAGTCCATGCATCCTCCAGAACTTTAAATTCAGGAGATCCCTCAGTGATGATTGGCTCTGTAAAAGAGAAAATATTTACTGCAGTGACCTCATCAGATTTTTGTCAGACACTGTTTCAGCTGATGAGAGAGAGGCCCCCAAGTCCTTCACCCAACGGGTCCTGTTGTCATCTTGCAAGGGCTGATAATTGATGTCGCTTACATAGTATACTACAAACTAAACAGTAGGAAGAGGAAGCACCACCACACTAAAAAGTGTATTAAGTTGCCTAGTTCATAATTTTTTTAGAGAAAGAAGGGCATTTTAATCAAGACTTAATTAGGACCCCGTGGATAATAACCATCCAAACACCAGTCCTTCTTATAAATACCAGTCAGTTTTTAAAAATATTTGAATTTTAAAAACATGCTTAAAACGTTCATTAATCAGCAAATAACAGTTTTCTTATTTCACTCTAATTGCTTCACCATTAAGTCCCACAGTCAGAAATAGAAGGCCTTCATGGCCCTAGGTGACTGGAACTTGGTGACACCAATCACAGGATCAGCCAGGAATGGGCCACCAGAGAGCACATGCCACTTGCTGACAGGGAACAAGGGACATAATCACGTCTAGTTACTGGGTGTTAATGAAAAAACAAAACACAACAAAAAAATAAAACCAAACACCACATTAGGCTAGTAACAGAATTAGAGGTTGGATGGCTGCCGTCCCCTAAATGTGTCGGTAAGTATCTGATTTAGGAAGATGGGGGCTTAAGGATATTATTTAATCCGATTTACTATGCATCTGAATTATTTCATTACGCTGATTGGCTTTATTAGTCCTTCAAGGGACTGCTGGCCCATGCCAGTGCCACAGTTCCCACCCATGAGCTGCAGCTCTCACAGAGGAGCCTAGCTTTACCTATGGTGAACGCCATGCCCTCTTCCATGAGCAGATCACTGTCATTTGCTGCAAAACAAAAAATGGGGAGGTAGGCTGAGACTATGAAAAAAGTACAGTGAGAAACAGATTTAGGGGAGTTGGAGGACACCTGAAAAACAGCCTTTCTTTCATGAAGAAGGAAATCTCCGGGCTTCTGGATGCCTGCATAACTCCCAGGGTCAAACATGGGGCTCCAGGGCTTCAGCACCTGCAGTGTCAAGACCTCCTTCCCTACAATTTCCCCAAGTGTGGTAGGGGAAACGAGGTGTTGTAGACACCTGTCAGGCTCCTTCTTTCCCTTATGTCCCTAGTTCCTATGTCCACCAGGCTACCTGCTGATAGGTCTCCTGGTTTCACTGGGTCCTGGACATTCCCCACATCTCTAACTCAGGTAAGGATGGAAAGACGTATGCAAACATGCAGGGTGGGCCAGGAGATGGAGGGCTCCAGCCTCAATTCCAGGGATGGACACTGAATGGGACACAAGCCTGGCTGACTACCCCTTTCTGCATCCTTACCTTAGATCTCTTCTAGCTGCCTGAAGTGGAGCTCTTTGGTCTGAAGGGGTCTGTCCAGCTGGGTCCCTAGAGATCTTCTAATAGCAGTTAAAGGCAGTAGTTCCCCTAGGACTGACACTCCTACTCTCAAGTGTATAGGTCAGGGGCGCAGGACCAACTTTCCTTTGGTCCCAGTCCAAATGTCGCACCACCCTGGGGCCCCTCCTTCTGGCAGTTTCCTACCTTCACCCCAGTCCTCTCAACCCCCTGGGCCCACTCCGTCTCACTGCACACTCAGGCAGTGAACAACAGGAAACTCCGGGGAAGGAGCGCCAGGGTGGGCATAATCGAGACATCACTGAAGGGTACATGTGCTAAGTACATCGGCTGTCAACGCTGTGCAGGATGCAATGAAGTTTAACCACAACAGTCAGCAGTTAGAAGAGGGGTAGAAAAAGAAAAACAGAAAACAGTCACATGCGTACGTTGCTGGGACACTGATGCAATGGCATTCTGTTTTCAGTAATTTTTTCTACACAAATATTCCTTATGCCTTCTAGTCATGGACCAGTTAGGAAAAGACAAACAGAAAAACCCTTATTCATGGATTGGAACTATGAGGCTTTAATTCTCTAACGTAGTAATGTGCTTGTTAAAATTAGTAGATATTCCCCATATCTCCCCACTACACATACACACACACGCGCGCACGCTATGGATTCAAAGCAAGTGGAAAAACCCTCAGGGGCAAAACTGTTTTACCCCGACACCATTCAGTAGACATTTTCCAAATTAATTTTCTTACCGTGATGCCAAATTTCTGGATGTCCATGAAAATAAGATCCTATTCCATGTCCCACAAAATGTGGACAGACTTGAAAGCCATTCTGATGAGTTATGTGGCTTTAAAAGTAACCAAATGATATTTAGGTAAATTACATAAAATTTTAATGTGCACTAGATAAAAAATTAAGTTACTTTAAAATAAAAGGAGTATCAGTTCTATTTAGAGTCCGACGACAGAGTATTAGTGTTTCCTATATCCTGTAATACTTTAAATACACATAAATATAAATATACATCACTAAGATATATGTGCATATAATATAGGTCATAAAATCTTACCTGGCTTTTGTGGTTGTATGGATAAATTTCTGTGTAAATTCCCACTGACTTGGAAGCTAAACAAGAAAATTACAAGCTAGAAATACGGCTTTCCCTTATGGTGTCTTTTATTCTGGTCTATTTCAAAATGTCATGCATTTTTCAGACACACACAAGAAAGATCAAATCTGCTTTGACTATTTTCTTGAAAGAGTCCAAATTTCCTGAGAATTTTGGAGTTTTACTTGAGCCCTGTACCATTCACAAAATTCATAAAGAATATTTTAGGTCTCTATTATGCTTAAGAGAAGCTAGTGTTGTCATGCCTAACTCTTAACTCTTCATTAGGTATTTTCACGCGTAAATGTTTTGGGTTCTCTCTAACCCTTATAAATGAAATCTACCACATGGAATCAACTCTAAAATCTTAACCTACAAGGCTGAATTTGGGTGGGGAAGAATACTGAGGATCAAACCCAGGACCTTTGCACTGAGCTACATCTCCACACACCCCCCCTTTTTTTTTCTGGCCGAACTGGGGATTGAACTCAGACCCTTGCGCTTGCCAGGGAAGCACTTACTCTACTGAGCCATCTCCCAGGCCCCTTCTCCATCCCTTATGATTTCTTGGAGACAGTCTTATTAAGTTGCTCAGGTGGGGCTCAAATTTGTGGTTTTCCTGCCTTAGTCTTCCAGAGTGTTGGGATTACAGGCATATGCTGCCATGCCTACCTAGCTATACATATTTTCATATGGACAAAGGGCACAATATCCTTAATGTTACCCATAACAATGAATTGGAATTCACATGACTATTATTGCAATTCCAACAAATACATGACTTTTAGCTTTCAAACGATAATTTCCAATGGAATGTAGATATAGTTTAACATGAGCCTTTCAGCCATCATCTTTGTGGACATTTGTGTCTGTACACATTTTCTGAAACATTTTTAATAACTATCCTAGATTCTTAAGATATCTTCACTTCAATCAGGATGTTACTGTAGCAAACAGATGGCAGTGTCTATTGAAACTTATTTTTTTTTAATACAGTACAAAAATAGGTAAGCCACGCAGATGCTGAAGACTAAGAAGCAGTCAACATTGTTCTCTCTTAAGTTATAATTTGGGTTATGACTATTTCTGTGGGTCTTTGCACTCCAGGCAGTTGGTATAATATCTTTTCCAAGGTGCTTTTATTTGTTCCACACAATTTCTGAATAGACGCTTACAGTGGAGAGTGGACAAAGGGTAGAAGAGAGATGATTAAATAAGATGATAAACTAGTTTTTAAAAAACCAAAAATGGGTCCTACAAAATATGTTAATTCAGTCACAACAAACCTCAGTGATTCTAAAGGGCCTCAACAGAAACTATTCTGTTATTTTCTTTTCTTAAAATGAAAACAAAAAACTATTTTCTTTTTCCATCTCCCCCTCCCAAGGATCCAACTGACTGGCCGGCATCACAGCTGCATCTTCGGTGTGTGTTACAATGGCAACCTTCATTTTAATTTCTGATGAGGGGAGAGGAAAAAAGCCCACTCTGAAAACCCCTCAGGGTCCTTCCCCCATCATACCTCTCATTCCTCTTCATAAAAGAAGCTGTGCAATTCCTAGGTGGCTAAAGACACCGGAGTGCATTCTCCTACAATAATTTGCTCCCTGGGTTCTGCTGCAACTTCTGGCTATAGAAGTATCTCACAATCTATGTATCACAGATGCAAAGGTTAGAAGATTTTTACAGCTGAAGGAAAAGAACCAGACAAGTTTCCTTCAGTTCCTTGTTTGAGCACCTATCTCAATGCCTGTTTCCCAGGAACTAAGAATACACTTCTGCTTTTGAGGGTATTTTTCTTTGGACTGGTAGTTATTTTTTAATACATACTTACTGGGTCAACTGGGATAAAATATCATTAATGTTCCTAATTGCTGTTGAAAGGCATGAGCCTTCTGCTATTTTGGGATACACTTATGAGCACAAGATTATTCACCTGACTGTAGTGTTTTAAACTGATTTCACAATCTTAAATGACTGGTAGCAGCAAATTCCGGCCCGCTAACTCTGAAACACCCTAGCTGTGCTTGGGAAGGCAGAGCGTGCGCGTCTGTCTACCTCCTGACTGGGATGCTGGGGGAAAGGGAAATCGCCAGGCGGGCGAGGGTGTCCAAGAAGCGCTGCAGTTGCTCCCTCTCACCAGCCAATGCAGGACTGGGACCCATTTCTGAGCACCAGGGTTTTCTTGCTCTGAACACTTTGATGACACAATCTTCTCACTGAAATCTACTGAGCAGAATTCTCCTGATATTAGCCCATCTGTTCTGACTTTTTAACTAAAAAGCCTTTAAGATAATGTGACACTTACTGATGAGCTCAGCACATTGATCCTTTGAAGCCTTTCATATGGATTATTGGGAGAGAGACAAGGAAGAAGTGTAAAAAGGTAGTTTATGAGCTTACATTCAATTATACTGCATCATCACAGTTCATACTGTAGTCACAGTTTATAACTGAAAGAGAAATTTCTTTTAGGAATTTCACGTTGTAACCATTTTCTTCGGTTTACTCCCTTTCTCCAGGCAGCTGGACTCCACTGAAGTGTTGTCTAGATAAGTGATATTTCTTAATATATCTCAACTACCTTTATTCCTAAAAGTACATTCCCCAAGAGGGCAGAGGAGTACTATGTTTAAGGACATCCTCTTACGGAGAAATCAAAAAGCACACAGAAACACCATTACCATTTTTTTTTTTTACCATTATCATTTTTATATGAATTCTTTAAAGCAACACTCGTCTCCAAAGGTCCACATCTCTCTAATACAGGATCTCACATAGCACATGATTTGGTATGTTTTGAATTATACCTTAATCTTTCTAGCTTTTTAATTTCAGCAGTAGCATTTGAATGAAGGAATGCACAAATCCAGGGATTCCCTCTAATGACAAGAATGTTTAAGTACAATTAGTAACATTTTTGAAAGCCAGCAACTGTTTTCCAGAAGAGTGGTACATTTTTTTTTTTTTGTTTCAAACTGGATCACAAATTACTGTATTTTCTTACAATAGTGTTGAACTTTTATTTGAGGTTTTCTGTTTCTGAAAAGCAGACATGATGGATTGAAATAAAAGATAATTTATGGCAATGCTTACTTTCATGTGCAGAGAGAAGCAGTGTAATTGTAATTTACAGTAGCTGTCAAGAAAAATCCATCACAGATGACATTAAAATGACTTATTTTGCCTGAGCCACTTATTGTTTAAATGTGTATAATCTAATAGAAAGAGATTATTTTTTAAAAAATCTCCTTTATATTGTTCAAAATTAATATCAAAACATACACTTATGAAATAAACATTAAAAAACATTCATTGATACTTTCATCATGACATTAGGTTATTTTTTGATTGAACTGTCGGATTTGTGATACATGAATCTACACACTCATGATATTCTCATAGAGAAACCAAAGACATAAAAATACATATTTAGGAATATTTGGAAGCAAATGGAGATACAGTGAATACAAAAACATCATGGCCTACAGATCACTAGGCATCAGAACTCTTCTCATGAAATCATTTTCGCTTGTATTTCTTAAGAAACTTTATCCTATTCTTTAAGTTTTAGAAGAGAATTCCAAATTTTCCTGCAGAGCTCTCAACTTTGGAGTAATATATTAGTACAAGGTGCTTGAATGTTCTTGCAACAGTGGAAAGAGGCTATGTAAACATGATTAACACCTTAAAATAAATGAGGCTGCTATGCAAAATGTTTGGAAACCTTTGGTCAATAATGATTTTAAGTACTTTTAGCTCAAAGGTGATTATCATTTATTTACTCTCTTAAGATTTTGCCTGAATACAAAAAGGCAAAATAATGGACAGCCAGAAATACTGCTTTAAGACATCAGAACAAACATGTGTTAGAACTGAGGCCGGTCTCCTTGCCAGCGGCAGACATAAACCATCTAAATAATGAAATGCATTAGGGTAAAAGTAAAAAGTTCATTGTCTGTCATTTTCCACATAGTTTTGTAAGTGTAGTTGTTGGGACTGATCTGGTTTTTAAAGGAGCCTGCACATGCAAATTCATACTCTGCAAAAACTGACCTTTGCATCCAGATAGCTAAAATCCAATGTCATTTTCAATTCTACTCTTCTTTTTCATCATCTTCTTTTTTAACGTAGCTAGAATTAATGTAGTGAATATGTAATGAAATGCATTATCTTGCATGGAGATTTATCAGATTTTTCCGACTGAATGCTGTGCTTTGCTAGTACTAGCTGGAGTTCACCTGCATGTTGGTGTGGCGTGTGGCTCTTTTTTGTAAAGAGTTAAGTCGTACACAAAAAAAGGGAACAAAGGTCAGCACCCAGCCACCACTTGAATGTGAGATTTTTCTTTTTATTCCCCTTGATGTATACTAGGCTCTGTGTTATTAGTCTTAATGATGGAAAATTGTAGTGTTGATACAAATCTTTTTTTCAAAGTAGTAGGCGGGAGCTCCATTTGTTAGTAAGTTTTTTTTGTGACTAAAAGCCACGGACAGTACATTTATGTAGCAGTAAAAGGCCTAGATGCTCTTTCCATAGCAGAGCTAATTATTCCCACTGTGACCTTACTGATCTAGCCTGTTCCTAGTACATCTCATCTGCACGCCTGTTCCTCTGTGTAGATGGTGTCAGAGAATATGAAAAACCCTATAATGAAACCATTTTCATGATGGAGAAAGGCTACTGGAGTTGCACTTGCTACAAAGAGGCTCAATTATATGAGTAATTGTGATAATTTTCTACATTCATAGCCTTCAATGGGGAAAAAAGAATGAGAGCCACAAAGGAAAATTACTTTAACAAGAAAGTACAGAGAGTAAAAATGGAAGAAGAGACAAAAAGGGGAAAAAATAACCAGAAAAAAAGTTTAAAAAATAGATCTGGAGGGAGGAATAGCGAGACAGGGAGAACAACAGAAATGCTCAAAAGCCCATGTGCAGCTGTGTTGCACAATTAAATTGAATTTTTTTTCTGCAGTTGATGAATGTGACTACTGCAAATGTGCCTCTGTAGTTAGCTATCATTTGTTGTTCCGTGACAGGAAAAGGATAATTACCTCTCAGAGAGAATCAAAGGCTGACATGCCCTTTAGACACAGCCATGAATGCAGAGCTCGATAGAATGCTTGAATAAGAATCTAGTGTTCTCTGCCCCCTTCTACTGAAGAATAAATTTTGTTAAAATGCAAGAGCACCACCAGTAAATTTGTTGAACCCTAGGTGTTCAAAAATATGAGGTGCATCTATCGACTCATCCCATTTGCAAAAATAAAACTGCATTTTGAATTCATTTCTATTATATTCATGGACAGTAAGATAGTGAGATATGCATTAAATTTCTTTTCCCAGTAGGGGTCTGATTCAACATTTCCTATGAAAGAACAGAGAGACACTATCCTTTTTTCCCAGGCTAGTTAGCCTATAATTTAAAACTGTCAAAAACACAATTTTGTTCAAAGTCTTCAATAAAAGCTTCTCAGATATAACCCAAAGAGATTTTACTAAAGTTTGATTCAGACACTGTTACAATATTTTTAAAGCCATAAATACATTTAACTGATATTTTACGGCCTTTTTCCTTAAAGTATTTGGAGGTATTTGAAGAAAAAAGGCAGCATCTTTTCAAGGTGACTAAGCCTTCCCTCCTTTGGACAAATAGGAAGTATTCAATGGTTCACATTAATGAGAACAGTACTTTAAGGGGTGCTGATGTGATCATCTGTAACAAAATGTGTTACTTTTAAATGAAAACACATATTCTGCATGTCTACTTCAAAACAGTTAAGGGGGAGAAAGACCTGAAAGTAGGTAGCAGACTACAAAGAAAATTCATGAATCCAGAAAACACACATCCACTCAAAGGCAGGCAGGCAACACTGTGTGGAAAATACAGAATGGATTACAGGAAAAATGAATCAGACAAAAACAGGCCAGAAGAGCACTTTTTCAGGATATTTGTTAATTTGCTAGCATGAAAGGTAAGGCTTTCTTGTGTTAACACTTTTCATCTTTCAATCATAGGAATATGTTTTGCTTCACTCCTTCTTAAGTTTTAGCTTTGTCTTTTCCCTTTATTCCAGGATTAGCATGCTCAGCCCCTTCTTAGTTACTCTCTTCCATATTTGGTGCGATTTTTGAGTCAGTGAACTATCTACAGACCAGTATGTCAAGCTAGAACGAGAGCAGACATAGAAATACTGTTTGCTGTTCCAGTAAGTTTCTTTGCTGACCCTGGTTTAATTTACTTTTTTAAAACCTTCGTTTTTTTCAACCCAGGGAACAGTATTGCAGCCTGGCATTTGACATACGGATATCAGACTGAAATGATGGTTCTGAATCATAAAACATGTCATCAACTTTATACCAAGCCACCAATAACCTTTGTACCACTTGCCAACCCTCCCTTTACTTGTCAGTGTAAAGCTTACCTGATTGTGTTGCCAATTACAGAGAAAGGGGCTCCTGCTCTGCAAGCTGCAATTGCTTCATCTCTACACCTCCTGGCAACTTCTACTAACTTTTTACCACATTCGTCCACATTGCCCACCAAAAATGTTTCAGAGGTGTCACCATGGTAGCCATTGTAATAGACCTAAACACAAGCAGAAGTTTTAAAATATAACCTTGCTTATGAAAATTTATTCTCCCAAAGTACAGTATTCACTTCTCTGTTTAGTAAATTCACATTTATTATCCTTTCTGAATTATTCTCAAGTTACCTTTACATAAAAAAGAAAAAACAGGTATACTAAAACATTACAGAAATTAAAAAGATGAAGCTATATAATATTATAAAAGTCTGAAAAATAAATGTCTAGAATGTCTAGTTCAACATTATGATTAACAATGCTACTGTAACATTTTGTTTCCTCATTTTATGCCAGAAGGCAAAACTATATACATAAAAAGAGTGACCAAATTGATTGACCTAAATAACTGCCACAATTAGAAAACTTAGAAGTATTTAACCTGGTATAAAGCTTCTTCAATGTCATGAAGACTTCTATTATCATTTCTTTCCACTCCTATACTTGAAGTGCTAAATAATGGCAAGAATAAATCAGAAACACTCATTGGTATTATAACAGATGACAGGAGAATGTAAGTCTAAGAAATAAAATATATGAAAGTAAAAATGAAATAAGCTATAGGCAAATCCAGCATAAGTGAAATCTTAACTAATGTTTCAGATAGCAGAATGTTAACAGAAAACATTCTAAGGTGATTTTTGAAGAATTAGAATATAACGAAACAAATTTATGAGCAAAATTATAGAAAATATAATTTTACCAGTTTTCAATGATTTAGAAATCCTTATGGGTCTTGAAAGACCCAAGTTTCATTATCAAAAAAAAAAAAAAATCAGTGATTATCAAACCCTGTAGTAAATATAGAAGCCAGAGGAGACTGGTTGAATATTGATCCCTAAGTGTAGCATAGTATTTACTATTTTGTATAAATTTTCCCTAATTAATTTTCAGTTTTCTTTCTCATAAAGTAAAATAAAGAAATTTATAAAAAGATATTTACTTTCACTGTTTTTTTATAATAACTATCTTAAATCTGTATCATAGTATGTACCTTAATAAATGTTTTCTCATACTCCACAAAGAAAGCAAGAGAAGTCTTTATAATAATTTTCAAGAAATTGAGGCACAGACAGGTAACTTGTCTGGGATTAGTGATAGAATACAGAGGTAAACCAAGATTAATACGATGGCTCCTTAGCTTCTAATCAAGTGTTTTCACTATTATATAAATTATCTCAATTACTTTGCAATATAGTAGTGCTTTATTCATTTATTCCCATTTATGATCCTTTGCAATCTAGGAAAGTATAAACTTTGATTTTATATAAAACAATACGAAATTTGCTAATATAACTCTTCAAGAACTTTTTTAACTGTAAACTATAGGATTTTGTTTTGTTTTGTTTTGCTTTTTTTTCTGTATTTAAGACAGGGTCTACAGGGTCTCACTATACAGATTGGACTCACAGTGAGTCTCCTGTTTTCAGCCTCCCAAGCGCTGGGATTACAGGTACACATCACCATGCCCCGTCTCAGTCGCTAACTCAGAACTCTCTGGAGCCGGGGCCAGCACAGCAAGCTGGGGATTGAATGGAATCCCGGCCTCTGTGCTCTGCCTAAACAGGTGCTTTAGTCCACTGAGCTATCAGGCTGGCCCTTCAAATATAGTTTTTTAAAGTACAAGTGTATTACTTTTTACATTTTGATTTGTTTTTTCGTATTACTTTTTTGTTTGTAGTGCTGATGGTTGAACTCAGGGTCTTTGCTTTAAGTTACATTCCTGGCTTTTTTTATTTTAAGGCAGGGTCTTGCTAAGTTGGTAAACTGCCCAGGCTGGGCTTGAACTCAAAATCTTCCTGCCACGGTCTCCCATGTACCTGGGATTACGTGTATGCACTACCAGTTGTATTACTTTTTGCCAGCTTTCAAGATGAATACTGAAAGATTCAATGTACATGGAAATACAAGACTTGAAAATATGTGGTAGTCATTTATAAGTGCTATTTTTATGCATAAACTATTCTTATTTTATACTTCATTTATTCAACTAATATTTATTGAGCAACTACTAAGGGGTATCACATTGTCTTTCTTAAGAAAATTCAACCTTCAAGAGAAAGAGAAATGTATCTTCTTGTGAAACATAGCAGACATAAACAACTATAAAATTCAACAAGTATTTCCTTTTTTTGGTGGTACTGGGAATTGAACTCAAGACCCTAAGTTTGCCAGGCAAGCGCTTATTCTACTGAGCTATCTCCCCAGCCCAACAAGTATTTCCTGATAAAAGTATAGAACATGGTAATGGACTTCTTTGCTGAATGAAATATTTTATAAGCAATATAATTTAAGATACTGACCTATGTTTCCTAGACTTCTGCACATTTCTAGATACTTGAAAGTATATCACTATACTTATGAGCTTCATAATTATTAAGATAGTATTAAATTTAAAATTGAAATTACTTATCAAAAGTCTTTAGGAAACTTTTGACAAGGAATAAAGTATTCCATTTAGACACTCTGGAAACAGTGTGATTTCGTTCAGACAGTAATATTTTGTTAGAGGATGCTTGGGGGAAAAATAAATGTAAAACCTTAAAATCAGGTTTAATCCAAAATAAACCTGTATTATAAAAAATACTTTCTTTCAGGTATTGTTTCAATAGATTCCTCCTACATGACTCTGATTTGGAAGGATACCAACAGAATATGTGGAGCATATATTCAAGTAATCTTGTACAATAAAAAAGTATTCTAAGTAGTGTATAGAAAATAACTAATTGGAAAAAAAAAGAAAATAACTAATCGGGCCAGGGAGATGGCTCAGTGGAATAAGCGCTTCCCTGGCAAGCGCAAGGGCCTGAGT
>NDGN011482024.1:0-12341 GCA_002564285.1 Tympanoctomys barrerae
AAAAAAAAAAAAAAAAAGATTCTAATGCTGACTCAACCAGGAAAAATACTATTGCCTGATTGGATGATACTGTTAGCCAGTGTCTTTGGTAGGAAATACCAGATTTCTAGGATTCGTGGGATGTTCATGCACAGATTATGATCTTAAAAAAAAAATCTACAAGTGAATTTTGTTAAAGCAAAGAGGTACATAATTTAAGAAAGAAGGTACAAGTCCACGTAAGAAAGAAAATTTAGTATTCAGCCTTATAAAATAATAGGGTAGTTGCTTCTGAAAAATAGTGTTGTCATTCAAGAGAAATGCTAGTTCAAGATGACACACAGGTGATTCCTTTTCGGAAATGGGGTATTTTTAGTTGATTTCTAAATCCATAGTAATGTACTTTTGGAAACCAAGTAGAGAAACCAAATAGGCTGACTCATATATTTTTTTTCTTTAATTGGGGCACCCTGGTAAAGTAAAATAATTTTAAAATGTTTCTAAGTTTTATTTTGTTTTAATTTATTTTGTTGGTAAGTTTCCTACCTATTGAGAGTAATAATACAGGGTGAACTAGAACTGGTCTGAGTAAGACTGGACCTACCTGAGACAAGACATATAAATCACAGGAATGACAATAAGAAAAATTGTTTTTTTTCTTTTGAGAGCCTGGCCTGGCTACTCTCTAGATTCTGTAAGGCCTAAAAATGTGTGAACTTATGTAGAGTTTTTGCCATCCTTATGATAAGCCACATTTGTTTGTCAGAGAACTCATATGTCTAGGCCTTATTGTGTGAATAAAGTCAGGACAAATCCTGAAACATCAATAATCCCAGATCATTATTCCATCTTTTAAATAATCAATAAATAGCAAATAAGTAAATGTACCAAATTCCCCACTGCAGACAAGGAAAATAATTATGGTCGTTTGAAAAACAGTTTTTAATTTCCATACATACTTTTCAAAATTCATTCCAAAATGCATTCACTTTTAAAAGAATTCTCAGCATCATTTTTCTCTGGGAATTTGTTATATGTGAATTTGTCAGTTGGTGGCATTCCTGAATGTGCATTTCTGTCAGAATTCCCAAGGCACGTTTACCAGAGGTAAAACAAAGCCTGCAATGGTAAGCATATTTTACTGTAAAATAACATTCCTGCTGTAGGCATTGTTTGCCATACATCTTCGAGCACCTATGAATTTTATTATCTCATTGTAGCAGAAGGCTTAGCATTTCCTAATATAATTATGTGATGAAAGAAACTGCACTTTAGAATAAACTATATTGTTCTGCTTATGATTTTAAGTGACAGGTTTAATAATAAAACAGGCAAATATATGTAACATACAAAGAGAATAACATAAAATCACATCAAAATTGATATATCAATGAATTTCTAGAGTAAGTCTCCATAGTGATTAAATGGTCTGATTTTAAATTAGCTTAACATACTGACTGGGTTTATCTGAGGCAAATCTTTCCTCCTAGAAAATGCATTAAATCTATATGTGATATTTTAGTCTTTAGCTTAATTTAATTGAACTCTTAGCTGTCCAGAATTATTTTATTCCTTCTAGTTATAAGAACATATTCTTTCCTTTGGGGAATTACTTCTTACTGCTTGAAGATTTGTTTACTGTTATAGTGTCCCTAACCTCCTCGATCACCAGACTAAATAATGATTATGTGAACCAGTCAAATGTACTTGCCCAAAGTTTGACTCTTGAAAGAAGTGGTGCAAAGGGAGAAAAATAGAGTCAATTCCTCGCCACAGGAATAATGAACCCATTGATTGGTTCTTTCTGATGAGTTATTTATACCTGTATTCCTGGACCTATATGATATATATATACATATATATACATATATATATATGTATATATATATATGAGAAAAGACAATGAAATTTCAAAACAAGGTAATATGAGGGCAACAATGGTTACTATATCATATATTGTTATCTTTAAATTATTTACTCAGAGTATAAGATGTAAGCATTTAATTGTCTAACAATATTAGTAAAAACTGGTCTTTTTAATAAAAAAAAGAGAAATTAGTAGTATAACTATCTTAAATATATATATTTTGGAGCCTTCTATGTAGTATTATGTCATCTGAAAATAATGATAATTTAACTTCTCCCTTTCCTATCAATATTCATTTTATATCATTCTATGGTTCTTGCTCTGGCTAGAGTTTTTAGATCTATGTTGAATAAAACTGGAGACAGTAGAAATCCTTACTTTGTTCCTGATTTTGGAATAAAACTTTCAGTTATTGTCAATTTAGTACGATGTTGGCTGTTGAATAGTCCTGGATGGCTTTTATCAAATTGAGATAAAGATCATTTATTCTAATTTTCTGTAGGATTTTTTATCATGAATGGGTGCTGGGCTTTCTCTAAAGCTATTTATATATCTATTGAGATGATCATATTATTTTTGTCCTTGGCTCTGTTAATATGGCATATTACATTTAATGATTTGCATATGTTGAACCATCCCTCCCTCCCTGAGATGAATACCACTTGATCATGATGTTAATCTTCACTGCATTTGGTTTTCCAATGTATTATTGAGGAATTTTTGCTTCTGTGTTCATTAGGGAGATTGCTCTGTCATTTTCTTTCTAGTTAGAGTCTTTTCTGGTTTTGATATTAGTGTAATTCTTGCTTCCAAGAATAAATTGGAGAGTATTTCTTCCCTTTCAATTTTAATTAAACAACTTCAAACATAGCAGTCTTGGGTTTTTTCTAAATTGCTTGTAAAACTTAACAGCAAATTCATGGAAAGCCCACAAGGCCTGGGCTTTTCTTTGTCAGTAGGTTTTTCATACATCTTCCATTTCACTGATTGATACTGGTTTATTTAGGACTTTTATATCTTCTTGATTCAGCTTTGGGAATAAAACATATCTAGGAATCTGTCCATTTCTTCTGCATTTTTCCATCTTATTAGAATACAAGTTTCAAGGAAGGTATCTATCATCTGGATTGCTGCAGGGTCCATTGTGATTCCACCCTTTTCATTTCTAATTGCATAGATTTGAGTCATCTTTTACTTTTTTAGGATAAGGTTGAGTAAGATTTTCCAATTTTATTTAATCTTTTAAAGAACAAAGTCTTTATTCATTGATTTTTTTTGTACTGTGTTTTAGTCTCCAGTGTATTTATTCCTGCTCTGATCGTTATTATTTCTTCCCATATATGAGCTTCTGGCTTAACCTGATCTTCTTTTTCTAGAAGTTAAAAGTTCACCATTATGTTGTTTATTTTCACTGGCTCACTTTTTCTCACATGGATATTCATGGTTATAACTGCTTTCCTTGTGTGCCATAAGTTCCAATATGTTCTATTGTCATTGTCATTTAATTGTGGAAACTCTAACTTCATCTGTAACTCATTAGTTGTTCAGGTAGGTGCAATTTAATATCCATTATTTTACTTTTTGTGGGGTTTTTTTGCCATTGATTTCCAGTTGCATTGCACTATTGTCTGATAATGTGCATGAGATAATTTCAATTCCTTTGCATTTACTTGAGCATATTCTATGCACTATTATGTGGTCTGTTTTGGAGACTGTATCATGTGCAACTGAGAAGAATATGTATTCTGATGTTGTGGGATAGAATATTTTGTAGACATCTACTAAATCTGCTTGTTAAAAAGTTTGTTTTAGTTTTAATTTTTCGTTGTAGATTTTTTGTCTTGTGGATCTCTCTTTTTGACACAGTAGTGTATTAAGATCCCTCAATAAAATTGTTCTAGCACATATATTATTTTTCATGTCTGTTAATATTCATTTTACATAGTTAGATGCACTGGTATTTGTGGCATATAAATTTATGAGTGTTACTTCTTCTCATGGATCATTCCCTTTACAAGGATGTTGTGACTCCTTATCTCTTTTAATCAATATTGGCTTGAAATTTACTTTGCCTGTGAATAAAATAGCTACCACTACTTTTTTCTGGGTTCTTTGGACATGGAGAATTGTTTTTCTTTTTTCTTTTTCTTTCTTTTTTTTTTTTTAAGNAAGTACTTAGTACAGGGCCTTTAGGGTCTCACTACACAGATCAGACTCATTGTGATCCTCCTGTTTTCAGCCTCCCAAACACTGGGATTACAGGTGCACACCATCATGCCCAGTGTTAGTTACCATTTCACCATACTCTAGGGGCACGGCTGGCACAGGATGCCAGGGATTGAACTCCTGTCCCAGAGCTTGTGTGAGCTTTAGTCCACTGAGCTATCTAGCCAGCCCTCAGAGTATTGCTTTTTGTCCTTTGACTTTTACTCAATATATTTCTTTTTGAAGTAAATGTGTCTCTTGTGTGCAGCATATTGCTAGATCTTCTTTCTTGGTCCACTATTCCAGTCTGTGAGACCATTTACACTGATGATTATGACTGATATATATTGACTTATGCTTGTCATATTATTTTTCTGTTGTTGGTTTCTCCCCCCACACTTTTTTTTCTGTCCCTCTCTTTCCTTGCCTTTTCTGCTGGATTACTTTTGTTGCAGTTCATGGTGTTGTTCCTGCTATCTCCAGGATCTTCTTCAAAGATTTTGGAGTTTTGGTTTTGTGGTGATAAATTTCCTTAGATGTTCTTTGTCAAGGAAGTACCTTATTTCTTCATCATTTATGAAATAGAGTGTTGTGGGGTACATCAATCTGGGGTGAGGGATGTTTTCATTTAGAACTTGGAGTGATTTACTCCAAGCTTTCCTGACTTGAGGGTTTGTGCTGAGAAGTCAGCGGCTTTCCTTTATAGGTGATTTGTTTGTTTTCCATAATAACTTTTAAGATTTTATTCCTGTGTTGAATTTCTAGAGTCTTGACTATAATATGCCTACCTATAGATTTGTTTGTTTGTTTGTTTTGCATCATGGTTATTTTGAGTCCTATATGCCTCATTTATCTGTATGTCAAATTCTTTTTCTGTCAGGCAACTTTACTGCCATGACATTTGTGACCAGTTTTTTTTAATATATATCTTTTGTGCTATCTCCTGCATTTTCATTAATTACAATCAATCTTAAGTTATTCCTTTTTGCCTTATCTAGCAGCTTCTGGATTCATTTCTCATGGTCCCTTGCTATTTGCCTTTCTTTTTATGATAGCTAATTGCAAAAATGTCTTCTTTATCTGAGATCCTGCCTTCACATTGGTTTATTGTTCTGTTTTGTTTTGTTTTTGTGCAGGATCTCATTACACAGCTTGGACTTGAAGTGATCCTCCTGGTTTCAACCTCCCTAGTGCTGGGATTACAGGTATGTGCTATTATGCCTGGACTCCATTGCCAGCTCAGCACTCCCAGGTGTGGGGCCAGTGTGTCATGTAGTGCCAGGGATCAAACCCTGGCCTCTGCTCTTGCCAAAGCAAGCATTTAGGCTACTGAGCTATCTTGCTGGCCCTTGTTTTGGTTATTTTCAATAAAATTGTTAATTTGGATATCTGTTTGAGTCTTCATTATGGATTCAATTTATTTACTATGCTATTTATTCATGACTTGTATAATTTTCTTATGCTCCTCTAATTTTTTTATCTATATCTGCTTTAGGATCACTAAGCATGATTTTCATTGTGGGAATCATCTCTACAGTTATCTGAGAAATTAATTCTGATATGATTTTCTTCTAAAGCCTCATTTATGTGCTGTTTTGTTACAACCATAGTGAGGCTAGGTATGTGGCTTTCAGATTGTCCAGCCTCGTTGTCCCCTGTGTTTGCCTTTGGTGAACTACATGTCTAGTAATGCATCTTGGTTAAGTGTTGTCTCATTTTCTTTTTCTTTAGTTCAATTTCTGGGGTGATACTTATACATTGCCTTTAGTATTGCTTTATTGGTAGTATTTGGAACCCTAAGGCAATGACTACTTCTCTGATGTATCTTCCTGATGTAACTGGCTTTTGCGTTTTGAGTTTATTTCAAGATACCATCTTTTCAATATGTTGGGGATACGATTTTGCTGTTTGGCCTAGCCAGTGGTTCTTTAACACTCTACCACAGTATTTTCTCTGACCCTAGTCAATTTCAGTCTTAGAATACCAGGAAGAATAGCAGTTACAATAAATATGCCACTTTTGTCTGTAAAAGTAGCAACAATCAAAGCCTAGAAAATGCAAACTGAAGTAACAATTAATTTGCCACCTTCAACCATATGAAGTGGATCTATAGTAAAATAACAACATCTAAAGCAGACCAGAAAATTATAATCAGTCCTTAGCATGTCAATTTTACTCTCAGGGTCTAAAATTTAAAAGGGGTTAAGGAAAAAAATATAGAGATGGAATAAGCAGAAGAGATTCAAAGTAAGGCTGGAGGACAAAGGGGGATCATGCTTACTTTGAAAAACGGCTGCATAATTCTAGAGAGAAAGAGAAGGAAGAGATAAAAAGAACAGGACAAGAACCATGAAGAAGCTAGAATAGTCACTCCTATGAGTCCTGATCCAGTTTGATTTATTCCAGCAAGTCATCAATAGCTTTTTGGCAGGGTAGTGGATAATCTCAGAGAGCCTGCACCTCTGGCTGAGACCAAATTCTTTTGGCTGCAGCTATCAGCACACCTCTCGTGGGCCTGGGCCCAGCTGGGAGCCACTACGTAGGACTAGAAACCATTCTGAGCTCTGAGCTCAGCTGGCCATGCTCCAAAATGGTCCTGGCCAATCACTTTCTCTCACAAAACCACAGAGCCTTCAGAACTCACCACCAGGTTGTGCAGTCCTTATGTCCACTGCTCCCCTTGACTCCTGCTCTTTCTGTGGAGGACATTGAGGTCACCAACAGTGACCATGTGTCTTCATGTTTGAACTGTTCCTTTTGTGTGGTGAGTCCTGTCTCAAGGAGAAGGCACTGCCAGCCTCCTCCTTCATCTTCATGGAAGTTTCTCCCTTTACTCTCTCTGTGGGCCTAAATTCACAGTTGAGGTCCTTCCTGGTCCTGGGGACCCACTTTGCTTGCTCTAGCCTTCCTCACATTGCTATATTCCAGAGTCTGGATGACATGGAGATGCTCCTTCTTTGCTGCTCACCACCCTGCCATCTTGTTCTATCATCTGACAGGCTGTTCTTGCCAGCTGCTGCAAGAGGTAATTCTCTTCAGCCAACTCTGAATGCTCTTGGAGAACTGAACCTCCCTGAGAGATTTGGGGTGGGGTAGGTAACAGACTACAACCTGAGCTGCTGCCCTTCACCTGGGGGGAAAGGGAGTCGAGCTTTGGCCTGAGGGAGCTAGGGTGGGATCTCGGATCCTAGACTCATTTCTAAGTACACTTCTGAATTTACCCTTTTGACTCTGTGATTCATTCATATTCTTCCAATAAATTATTTTTACTTCTCAAATTTGCAAGTACTAGACTTTGTTTTTGCAGCTTGAGAATACCTAACTAAATATAACCTCTTATAGACCTCATAAATCTGTGTTAGATTCCTAAAGACTACTATAGGATTTGACATTTTTTATTGGCCTACTGCTAATCTGATGTTTGTACTTTTCCACTTGTGTGTGTGTGTGTGTGTTCATATATATTTGCACATATGTGTGATATGTGAGACATATGTAATCAGTGAGTTTCCACCAGCAACTATATACAACCTTAGCATATTTTACTTAAGGGAAATTATTAGACTGAAAAGAAGAGCAAACTAAAGGATAGATAATAGGGAGATCTTTTTCAAATGGAAAGGGAAACAAATGATGATGATGAAGGGAAGGAAGTGGAAAAGCATTTTATTTTATTTCATTTTTTTTTATTTTTTATTTTTGGCAGAACTGGGGATTGAACTCAGGCCTTTGTGCTTGCCAGGAAAGCACTTATTCCACTGAGCCATCTCCCAGGCCCCTTATGGAAAAGCATTTTAAAAAGTGAAAAAAAATGGATTTAAAACTGGTTTTTAAATAGGAAAGGGATTAAGAGTTGGAGAAAGCAGGGAGAGATTGAAGGGGAAGGCACCAAAAAATAATGAAGTATGTTATGCACATGTATGAACTCTCTACAATAAATGTAATCATTTCATACTGCAAATATTCACTAATAAAACTACATTGAAAAATAAAAAATAAGGAAAACTGAAAATATTTGCATTTCCCTTAAATATTCTTCCTAGTTTATTAATGAAATTGTAAACCCAGTTTTAAATGAAGAAAAAAAGAAAAGTCCTTCGATATATAGAATATAATGCTAAATAGTTTGTTATTGATATCTAGAGAAAGCAAATTAAATTCTATTCACTACCTAGAATTCTATTCTTACTATTGGGCAAAAAATCAACATAGAAAAAGTTTATACAAATATAACAATAACATTTGTAGAATATCTATCTATCTATCTATCTATCTATCTATCTATTTCTTAAGAGGTTCATGAGAATCTAGAAAAAAGATGTAGCCTCTTATATGAAGCCAGGAAAGACTGAGACTTTGAACTTAACCTTGTCTCTCTTCACCTTGCCCTTATATAGTCATTTAACTCTTCATGGCTGTTGTATTATCTTTGTCTATGGGACAGAATACTCTACACTCAGAGTTAAAGCAGAAAGGTTTATTTTAGCTTACACTTTGTAGTGGTTTCAGCTAAAAGGCTGTTGGCTCCAAGGCAGGAAACCATAGCAGAAGAGAGATGCTCACAGAGAGAATGAAGGAACCAGGAAGGAGGTATATGGTTCCAGGTCACACTCACTCCCACTGATCCATCTCTTCTGATCAGGACCAGAACCCACCTCTTAATACCACATTATGTCTCTGTATAATCCAGTCACCTTCTAAAAGCTGTATCTTTCAGCACAAGGTGTCTTTGTTCTTTTCTCCTTGCCAAGACAAAATATCCAACATCCACAAGCTAAAGGAAGGGAGGCTTATTTTGGTTTACAATTTGTACAAGTTTCAGTCCACAGGCAGCTGGTTCCAAGGCAAAGGGGCTTAGCAGAAGAGAGACAGTTCATGGTACAGCAGGGAGGAAGCAGAGAGTGATCGAAGGACAAAGTGGGATATGCACCCTTTCAGGCCACACCCACAAGGACCCACTTCTTCCCAGCAGGCCTCACTTCTTAGCCCAGATATGAACCATTTAGTGGCCTAATCCAGTGATGAATGCCACACACCCATCATCCAACCACCTCCCAGAAGCTCCTCCTATAAGTGCATGAGGCTTTGAGGTGACATCTAGATATTAACTATAACAATGGCCATAATTTCCCCAAGTGTGAAGTAAAGATGGTAATTTCTTCACATCGTAAAGTTATATGAAGACAGGCAAGAGTTTATACAGCTATTTCTTTTTTTATGGTGTAAAGATTAAAACTAAGGCTTCATACATACTAGCAAGCACTCTACAACTGAGCTGAATCCACAATCTTGAAAAAAAATTTTAAGCAAAAAATGAGTTACAACTGGAAGTTGATATTTATTACACATACACTATTTCTTAGGTTCTCTATTAATTATATCTTTATTGTCTCAGCTCCACAACACAAAGGAGTTGAACATTGTTATCTTCAGGTTTTAGTAAATATTTGTAGTATGTAGTGATTACATACTATAAATTTATTATTTATTATAGAGAGTTCATACATATGCTAAAATAAAAAATAATAGAGCTGCCAGATATGGTGGTGCACACCTGTAATCCTAGCACTCAGGAAGCATAAGACCTGGGCTATGTGGTGAGTTCAAGGCCAACCTGAATTACGTAGCAAGACCCTGTCTCCAAAAAAAAAAAGGAAAAAGGAAATAGAGCTTAGATTCAAATTCCTTGTGTATGCTTGTGGCTTTTAAAAATCATGTCAATTAGATTGGATTGAGAAATGCCTAGCAGACTAGTAAAGCACACTGCTGGGTATTTCTGTGAAGTCTTTCAAGTAGTGATTGGCATGCAGGTCAGAAAATCAGTTGGATGGGTGACCTCATTGCGGGGGGCATCATCCAAAAGGCTGACAGCCTGAATAGAATGAAAGGGGAAGACAGGTTGGCCTGAATTGAAGAAACTCCATTTGGCTTGAGTAGTGTGTGTGTGTATGTGTGCATTTGTGTTATCTTTTGTCTGTTGCCATCACCTGTAGCCATCGCATCACAGTTTCTTCAGCTTTTCAAGTTGGACTCACCAGAAAGTTTGCAGATGTTCATACCTCAATTGGCCCTGCATCCTCCTTTGCCTTGTTCTGTGGCTTCCAGCTTTTTCTACTGAACTCTGACCAGAACCATCTATCAGTGTCATCTTACAGCATTTGAGGCTTCTCTAGTCCACATCACCAAGACTTTTAAAACTCTTTCTGCAAACCAGTCTCAGAAGCCTCTAAACCACATGGTCAGATATAATTACAGCAACAATCCCACTTCTTGTACTAATCTTCATCTACATCAACTTTACAAGTACTGTTCTTCTGCTCTGCTTTCCAGCCTCTATGAACTAAGCAGCTGTGCTCTGCCATGTCCTTCCACCATGGTGTTTTCAACTTGCAGTTAGCCAGTCATGGACTGAACCCACTGTTTGCCAATTTAACCTATCTCCTGTAAGCCATGGATATGGAGTTTTGTGTCTCAGCAACAGGGAAGTTTCCCAGTACAGAGTCTTTCCCATATTGAAGCTGAGTGTGACCTTGTGATTTGTTTTGGCCGCTAGGATATTAGGAAAAATGATGAAAACAGAAGTTTAATAAGCACTTACACTGAGGGGTTTATCTCTGCATTACTTCTTCTTGGAACTCTGATACTGTCACCTTATTAGGATCCCAGGCTAAGAATCACAAGCAAGACTCCAGAAATGTGGCATCAGTGGACTCTTTCTGGACAGGCCCTAGATATTTAAATCATGTTCAGTAAAGTTGCAGATACCCTGGAGTAGGAACACAACATTCTCACTGTGCATTGCCTGAATGTTTAACCCCAGAGTCAGAATTCAATGAGATAATCATCATGGTGTTATCATTCATATATTGTGTCCACTTGAGAAGTCTGGAGACTTATCTAAGTAATTCAGTAACTCTGTATCCTGGGGTGAAAAGGACATGCCCTTACTGCCCTAGTGTGTTGTTCCTTGTGTCAAGTTGAGAAGTTGAGAAGGTTAACTAGGTGACTCAGCAGGGGACCAGGGTCCTTACTTTGTGTGGGAGGTGGGGCATGGAGGCGGTGTGGATGAAAAGGACCCCGTACTCCTTAGGGTAGGTAGACTGCTTACAATAAAAGGGAAAGAGGAAGCGCTGATTGCTGGTTCTTCCGAGGCGCTCCAGTCTTCTTCTTCAGCATGGTGGTTGTCTCCTGGCCTCTGGTATAGACTGTTCAGCTTCTGCCTGGGACTCTTCAGCCTTCCAGCATAAATTCTTTGGCCTTTCCATCACAGACCCATCAGTCTCCCGCTATGGACTTGCATGAATAGTGCAGTGAACTTCAGACCTTGGACCGGACTCTTCCGTCTCCAGTGTACAGACACTCTTCACACTTCCTCACCCAATTCTGTGGCTGACTACTGTAAGCCAAACTTACAGTCTGTTATAAATTTGTAGATCTTGGGTTATATCTTTTTCTGTAGTAAATCTTGGCTGATATATATTGCATGCCATTTATGTTTTCTGGGATTGGTCATGCAGCAACAGATAATTAATATTTAATTGGTCTCAATTTAAATAAATCTTGAATACTTTAACCTGCAATATGTTATCTCAAATGACTGAACTTTCCTCTATATTTTCAGAGTCCAGACACTTACTATATGAAGATATAAAATAAAACTTTACTAAAAAGCAAAGGGAGAAGTGAAACATACATGGTGGTGCATGCCTGTAATCTGGGAAACTGAGTCAGAAGGATTATGTGTTCGAGTCTAATGTGGGCAGTTTAACAACTTAATGGGATCCAATCTCTAAATAAAAATATTAAAATCAGTTGGATATATAGCTCAGTGCAAAGGTGTTGGGTCAATCTCCAATATGGGGTGAGAAAGTAAAAGTTGTTAGGACCAAAATGGAGTCATTTGGGTCAAACTCTAACAAAAATAAATAAATAAATAAAACTGAAAATCTATATGGTCAGGCCCTCTTATACGTACCTACAATAAGAACTACCACAAAAACTAAATGAAGGGCTTGTCTGCACATATCCCCATAGCAAGAACTTTTGCAAAGGGCTTTCCAAAATGCACCAAAATATGATACCAGTGCCCCACCCCACCCCCACCCCCACATCCCTGGAGCTCACATGGAACCCATGCCTCATTTGTATATGCTTTTTAAAAAAAATTTTTTATTTATTTATTTTGTGTGTGTGTGTATGTGTGTGTGTGTGTGTGTGTGTGTGTGTCTGTGTACAGCTCAGCCCACCAGGGGGCAGGGCTGGCTGGCATGTGGTGCTGGGAGGTTGAACC
>NDGN011482031.1:0-32096 GCA_002564285.1 Tympanoctomys barrerae
GATTTTGTGCCATTGTTTTTATATTTTTTCTTTAAAATAAAATAACTGATGTCAAAAAAAAAAGAGAAAGAAACAAACTGGGTGATGTTCGCGTACCCAGGGGCTATCAGCCTTTCAGAGGTGTCAGTATCATGTCTGCAAGGTGCCCAGAAGAAGTGCTCTGAAATGCTCGAATACAGTGTACTTCTTGGTTTGAAAACCTACTGTCTCGAACTGCACAGTGACAGAGAACAGGTGTAGGAGGAAGGTAAATGTTTCTTCCTTACTATCAAGAGTGCTAGATTACTGAAGTTTTATTTTTCACAACACCAAAAAATAGTATCCATGTATCACCAAACATAGTTACATATCTCACCACACCCAGGACCATCAGGAGAATTTGGTTTGGTTGGTTTTGCTGAGACAAGGTGTCACCTTGTTGAGGGTGGACTCAAACTCACAATCCTGCTGTCTCAGCCCCACACATGCTGGGATTAGTAGAGTCTTGAGATTTTCTCTCAAATACTGTGAGCCTATAGGGTGGGAGAAGTCTTAGACCTTAGTTCTCCCAAGGCTGTGGGAGCCTGTACATTATACGTGCCCTGTGCACTTTGGGAATGATGCTTTACCATGATAAATGCTGGTCAGAGAGATCTCAGCAACTGGTGAGGAAGGACAGCAGTGGGGGGCAGAAAACAGATGAGGGAAGAAGGTAAAGAGGAAGAGAAGGAAAGACAGCAAAAGGGGAAGAGCAAAGGCATGGACAGTGACACATGATGGGGATAGAAGGGCATGACAGGGAGTGGAGCGGACAGGAAAGGAAGGAGGATGGAAGAGAAAGACAGAGAAGGAGGGAGTAGGGAGAGAAAGGAGGGGGAAATCTAGGCTTCTGTATTATCAAAGCACTCTGCATTCCACAGGTCATGGAACAAGGGACAAGGCTTCGTACATGCGGTTGTCTATTAAGCTAATGGTGCTAGAAGATCCTACGGAGAAATGAAAGTGTTCAGTTGCACTTTTCTCAGGTTTCATAAAGTAACCATTTGCCTTTATATGAGAGGCTAGAAAAGCTAGGAGAACTGCTTTCTGGAAAAGGTGGTGAGATTTACCCCATGAGGGGCAGAAAGGTAAAATGTTCTACGCCCACCACGTACCGCGATCTGCGTTCCAGGTCTCACCTGTCCCGGTCCTTCTCCAGGGCCTCCACTTCAGCTTCCAGGCCAGCCAGGAGGTCTGACTGCTCGCTGCTGCTGCTGCTCTGCACGGCCTGCTTCTGCCTCTGCTCCTCACCCTGTGGGCCCAGGGTGCCGTACTGCTGCAGGGCCGAGTGCCTGTGCCACAGCTTGGCCACCGCCTGCTCCAGGGCCTCCTTCTGCTGCTTCTCCTGGGACTCCAGAATCTCCTTCTCCTTTTTTCTCACTTTCTCCTCTTGTCTCGCAATGTTGGTGGTGAATTCAAAGGTGGCCTGGAGCTGCTGCAGCTGACGGGCACTGGCCAGGTGCTGGGCAAGCTGCTCTTCTTTCGCTTCCATTTCTTTTTCCACCTCATACAGAGTGTTGTCCAAGCTGAGCAGGCCCTGGTCAAGGACTTCCACTGCTCTCCGCTTCTCTTCCAACAGAGCTGGCCGGTGATTCTGCAGGAGGTCCTGTAGCTGCCGTTCTTTATACCGCAGCCTGTATTCCACTGCCTTCATTTTCTCTAAGTCGCGAGCCACCTGGGAAATACTTGGGTCACTACCATCATTGTTTGCTGGAAACTTGGAGTCTGCGTCCTTTTCACACTGTAAGCATTTCAGGGCTTCCTGCTCGTCCTGGACTTCTTTACTCAGGAGGTCTTCCTGCTGGGCCAGCTCATGCTCCGCATTGGCCAGCTGGACTAGCTGCTTTCTCTTGAACTCTAGGAAGCGCAGCTGGCCCTCATCTGGCCCCTGACTGCCCTTGTCCCCTTTGGCCGGGCCCTCCCTGGAGTGCAGCAAGGCCTCCCGGATGCTCTCCAGCTCCCTTTTCTCCTCCTGGGCCCGCAGGACCTCACCCCGCTGCAGCGGGGCCTGCTCCCGGCTCTCCTGCAGCTGCTCCTGCAGCTGCGCCACCAGCAGCCTCTGCCCCTGCTCCTGCTCCTCCAGCCTTTGCTTCTCCAGGGCCAGCTTGTTGCACTGCTCATCTTCTTCACGCTGCAGCCGGCCCAGCTCCTGGAAGATCTCCATCTTCTCGGCTTGCTCGCTGCTGCTGAGTTCCTGGAGCCAACGGAGAAAGCTCTCTTCCTCCTGTCTCCTCTTCTGCAGCTCAATCTCCTGCTGCTCGCGCAGCCTCTCCTCCTCAAACTTTTCCTTCTCGGCAAGCAGGTCCTTGAGCTTGTTCTCAATGTGGAAGCTGCGGCGCTTGAGGCTCTCCTCCTGCTTGCGAATCTCACGCTTGACAATTTCAGTCTCCTTGCGCTGCGTCTCCACCTCCTGCTGCATGCGCTCCAGTGCTGCTTTGTCCGACTTCTGCTTCTCCTCCATCTCTTCTATCAGCTTCCTGCAATACAAATCCAGACCCAACATTACCGCCTCACTACATCAGATGGCACGTCAATTTGAAAGCACACAAGCAACGTAAAGCCAAACTCTTCATTACAATGACACAGGAAGTACGTTCCCTCCAAGTTTTCAGGAATGTGGTCTTTACATTTTTACTATTTAACTGTGCAGTGCATCCTCTGGCTACTCTCCTGAAGTAACCTCTGATACTATTTTCTGTGGCACCTGGAATCATACTGTGTCATGTATATTTTTTAAAACTTGAGTTCAAAGAAAAAGAACAATGTCCAATTTAAACCTAACTTCAATGTGAAGAATTTTGTTCAGTTAAAAGAGTAAATTTCAAGAGAAGTTCATTACAAGATGCCATGAGATAAAAATGCGATGCTGTCTTCAACTCTCTAGGGTCAAATATCAAAGTCAAGATAATTGACAATTCACTGATCCAGCTCGACTAACTACATGCTACTTAGCACTTAATCACTAGTTTAGGACAAATGGTGATCACCAAACGGTCCAAAAGATTAGTTTACTGATGTATAACACTGAAAATAACTGGAAAACCCATTAGAATACTCAAATGCATGATTCCGGGAGTGACATGCTACCTCCTGGGGTGCTATATCAGGTTTTGGGGGTCAGCATAGCCTCTAGAGTAACAATACAGAGCAGGGTGTGGATGTGTGGATGGCCTCCACCTCCTGGCCACCACACATGTGCCCCATATGGTACCAGAAATGAAAGAGTCACGGGACATTTATGCTTCAGATTCTAAGGGGCTAATCTGAAGACTTTCTCTAGTTTAGTTTCTACTCCAACATGTATACATGGCATACTTTTAGCCTTTTAAACAGGAAAGACAAAAAAAGAAAGGGAGAAAGTACAGCTTTATTGAGTGAAGATTTCGGAACATACACAGTTCTCTCCAAGGCCATCAAACAGCCAGACCAGACACATATGCATATTCCAAAGGAAAAATGAAGGCAAAATATGAAGAGTGGGTTACAGATGGCAAATACAAATGGAGCAACAATAATAAAAGGGAGGTGTTTAAAAATGGAGGATCAGGTAGGAAGAAAGGGAAATTATTTTGATTTTGCATTTAATCTTTAGTCATTCTTATAGCCTTTCAAAAATAAATGGAAGGGACATTAAGAGAGGGCTTTTGAGTTAAATTCAAACAAATATATAACTGCTGCATTAAAATAGTACAGCGAATCTCCTTATTGACTCTATTCCCTCATTCTTACAACACGAAGTAAAGCAAACCAGTTAAAATGAAGTCACTACCACAGGAGACAAGTAAATTGAGACATGCAGGCACTGAAATAGATGCAATGGAGTGGGGGGCAGGTTATTCACTGGGGACCCACAAACCTTGAGACCCATATACCTTACCTCTTACTCTCCAATTTTTCAAGTTCTTCACGTTGTTGTCGTTCAAATTCAAGTCTAATAAAATGAAATGAAAATCAGTTACTTCTTTGAACATTTATCTGTCACTCTATATAAAATCACATATTATAGACAGCACTGGTTCCTCATTAGTTTTTAATTACCATGGATTAGCAAGTTTAATATACACATTCTTTGCTCTATGACTGTGATTAAAAATTAGACATATTTCTGGATGCTTGAATTCATACTGAAAAGGATAAATTTCACTTGACAAAAAACAAACAAATGTCACTATATCTTGAAAGAGCAGAGTTACACATAACTTCTAAATAACAAGCATTATCTATGTCATGCAGCTTAGCCACTGATGAGTATGTAAAAATGTCGGATCTCTACCTTAGACAGATGGGTCCTTTTACAGGGAAAAGACTGCCAGGGGATAGAGAGAGAGAGAGAGCACAGACATCAATTAAGAAAATAATTTAACAAGGAAACATCAGGAGAAAAGCAGTAAGGTACTTAAAAGACAATAGCCATGCACAAATTGAGAGATCTCTTTCTAAATATTGCATTTCAAAATTCATGAAACAATCCACAAAGTTAGCTCTGTTATGTTTGGCACATTTCTCATGATAATCACCATATGGAAAGTAACTGAATACCAGTAATAATGAATAGTATATACGTAGGTATGTTGCTTACAGGTTTGAGAGCCTCCTGTAATTAGTAACTAGGTGACATAGGACTTCCTGAGGCATTGGGATTATGATCAGATTTATACACTGGCAACAAAATAAAAGGAGGCAGATTGTTGGAAATCTTAGCTCATTAAAATATTGATAACACAAGCTGATTTCCCAAACACTGTATTTGATTGCTGCAAGGCTGCACTAATCCTATTAAATGCCATAAACATTTTAAGCTTATTATTTCCCTATTGTTATAAATAGAAGACACAGGGGCTGAGGAGATGGCTCAGTAGAGTAAGTACTTCCCTGGCAAGCACAAAGGCCTGAGTTCAATCCCTTGTTCTGCAATAAATAAATAAATAAATAAATAACACAGCTGAAAAGCTGAACTATGGGAAAATCCACCATAATTTGTTTTCCTTGGAAAAAGTGCAAATCCAAATTGTTCAAGAGTTACATTTATAATAATTAACAAATACTTGAACAGGATCTCTTTTCATCCTAATATGGGCTGACAGTGAGAATAAGATGCCTCACAGCTTTTATAAGCAACACAGCATGTCTCCGACAGTGTAGCGTACCTACAACACACATGCCACAGTGGGCTGTTTGTATCCCTGAAAGCTCTAAAAGATTTGTCATCACTGGTACATGACAAGGCAGGTACTGTACCAATTCACACATCTTCTCTTCCTTTACAAACCCACTGAGAAATTCTAAGGTAGCAAATGGTATCTTCATTTCACAGATGAGAAACCCAAAGTTTGGATATTTCAAACAACTTATCCAAAGTCATGGAAGAAAAATCTGGTGGAAACAACTTTAGAACCCCCACCCTCCAACCTCCAAAGTACCCTGTACTGACTCAACTTATAAGCAATGCTCAAGTTGATGATGCAACATGTAAGTGCTAAGTCCACTGAAATTTATTATCTGGAGTTGTATTTAGCCCACTGTCAAATGAAAATAACAAGCAGCCTATTACAGATATTGCTATCCATGCGAAATCAGTCATGCCAATATATACAAAAAGCTTTTCTGGCCATGAAGTTCAACCCATATGCTATCCCATTAAGTAGGTATAGGCCTTCATTAAAATTGAACAACTTAAAATTTTAAAAAGCCAATCTGATTATTTCACAGAATCCTTGTTAACTCCATAATTGAATTTCAGAGTTCATATTTTCATAGTCAGAAAGAATTACTGGAAAAAATACTTCTAACACCAGAGAATTTCCCTAATGGAATTGGGTTTATACTCAGTTTTCTTCCTGGGAACAAGAGCCCGATGCACCCAGCAGGAGGAGTTCTCTTGCCAACCTCACGTGCATGCAGCTATGCGGCCACAGCAGGAGCTGGGCCTCTGAAGGAGAAGCCACCATCCGAGGTATGGTTACAGCATGGGCCCCCTTTTCATTAGGGTCTCGGCCTCATATCAGGCATACTTTACTTCTTGCTCGTCTCCTAACTTCTGGAGGTGGGAGGTGGCCACACTCATTATCCACAAGTACAAAGTGTGAAACTGAGGCTTAGGGTAAATGAGTGGCAGAGGAAGGACGCACTCAGGTTCAGTGCTAAAATCTACACTGCAGACCACTACAATTGTTTGGGAGCTCAGCAGCCTCAAGGAGGTCATAATATTTGTAATGCCTCCTATGACATTTCATTGGGCACTTACTTTTCTTACTGAGTACATAAGTCAGGCAACATACTACACTTTTTTTTGTTTGTTTGTTTGTTTTTTGGTACTGGGGATTGAACTAGGGACCTTGCCCTTGTCAAGCAGGTACCTATGCTGCTAAGCTATAACCCCTGCCATTATGTGAAAGGATATAGCAGTTTGTAAGGTGTGGTTCCTGTCCTAGTCTGTGATAGTGTGTCACTGAGAGGGGTACCAATCCTGGAATGCAGAAGGTTTCTGTTTCAGGTCCCACCTGTGGCATTCCTTCTCTGTGATACAGGAACTCAAGGAAGCCAAATAAAACCAGATTCACGATTGTGATGGGAGCAATGCTAAAACACAAAGCCCAAAAGGACAAGAGAAATCAGACAGATAAGCGTCTTGGAAGTTAAGACTGTGAACTTTATTCTAAAGATGGGCTGTATCTTGGATAGCACTGCTGAAGGGTACACACAAAAGGAGTGTGTAGAAAACAGCTGTTCAGGGAGCAATGTGGGAATCCAAGACACAAATTAGAAAGCCATTTCCGCATCTTAAATAACAGTCAGTGAAGGCAGATTCCAAGACAACCAGGGTAAAGAAACAAAAGCTCTTCTCTATTTAGGAGGTTGACAAATTTAGATAGCTGGCTGGATTTTGATAGAGGGAGGGACAAGAAAGGAAGAGTCACAGATAAGCCTCTGCTTTCTGCCAGGGTACAGAGAGGATGGAAAGGTGGATTTTTAAGTGCCCAGAGGCCAGCAGATATGAACACAAATTCCAGAGGATGTGAGGCTTTGTATGAGTTAGCTAGCTTTGGACACTTCATTTTTATGGAACTTAAAGAATAAGCCCTACTCCAGAGTACTGTAGCCAGGACTGGGGGAGATAAACATATGTACAATTTTGCTGGGTGTCACCTGCCATTGTTAGCTTGAGAGTCACTCTGAATGTTCTGGCTCAGCAGGATGAGGAGAGTTGAGGGAGGTGGCAGTGGGGAGGGAAGCGGTGGTAGCTATCAAGGGCAGGTACCAAGATGATAGGGCCACGCAGGGCTTAATGCCCACTGCAGCTACTGACCAACTCACTCCGTATTTGGTGCAGCTCAGAGTACTTTGGATTTAGCTCCTACACTGACCCTATCCTGCCTTCTGAAAGGAGACCTCTGTTTCACTACCAAAGAGTTCCAAGGATCATCCCAATTGCAATGTTCAGTAGGAAGGGGAAAATGGACAATGACCTGGCACTCAGGCCCTAAGTAGAACTGGAGGTTTAGATCTGGGATTTGGATCAACTGAAGCCTCAAGAGTGGGTGAAGTTAACCAGACATGTGGGCAGAATGGGAAGTCTGAAAGACCACAAGTCCTTCAGACACTGGAGGAAAACAACGAGCCCTCAAATAAGGATAGTCAGACAGAGGACAGGAAAGTGCAGGCACATGAAGGCAGAGTAAAGAGGAGATTTCAATGAGTCAGTGGTACTAAGTGACTGAGCAGTGTCGCTCAGGGTGAAGCGAGTACTACCTAAGTAACCATGCTGCCAGATGAGCTACCCACACAGAATCACCCAAGACAGCAGCGGCACTGAGAAAGGGGGTGAAAGACGCTGGAGGAAATAGCTGGGAGAGGAGACCGTGCCTAGAACACAGAGTTCACATGGAGGAGCTTGTGTCTGGCCAAGGCCTGCCAGAAGGCAGAGACGGGGAGAACAGTGTGGCAGAGAGTTTCCTCAGTGGTTTTACTTGTGAAGGGGAAGTGGTAGATTTAGGAGGCTGATGTTCTTTTTGACAGATAAGAGACAGGTGCCTATCTGACTCTAGGATAAAGAAGCTAGGAGAGAGGAGCTGGACAGAAAAAACTGCTAAGAAGCTGATGATCTGATGCACAGAGGGCCTCAAGAAAGCAGAGAAGAGAGAACATACCTCAGGGTAAGGGGTCTAGTGCCAAATGAATTCCAGTTCCGGCACAAACATGGAAGAATCTCTTCAGCTTTCTAACCCTTAGTTTCTTCACTACAATACAGATCAAAACTTAATCCTGGTTTTCTCTAGGTGAGAGGCTCCCATCAGAGTACACACGAGCACTGTGCAGTGAATAAATGCAATAAGCTGTCAGTCCTACAGGTGGCTGCAGTTACTCTGAGAAAAGCAAGCAAGTGCTCCACCTTTGGGATAGGAAAGAAGGATAAAAGGGTATTGCAAAGCAGATCCGAGATATGAAGGTGTTATTCTCTTAGGCTTCTACATTCTGTGAGGTTAGAAGCAAGGGCCTCTGCTAAGAGCAAGAAGACAGATGGTAGGGTTGCAGGGACAGTGAGATAATTTATAATAGGTGAAAGGGCCCAGGTCTAAGAGAATTGATAAAGAAAATGAGATTTAAAAAAATAGCCAACGGGACATGATTCAGGTTTTGAGACTATTAATTTATAGAGGCACAGATCTTTGTGCTCATGTTTTTCTCTTGTAACACAAGCTGAGGTGCCTGGACACTGACTCAGGGAAGAGACAGGTCAGTGGCTCCAGAGCTGAGGCTCTTGGCAGATGACCAAAAGAGGACCACCTGAGGATTCAAGAAGCTCAATATTGGTATGAGGAATCGATCAGATATTGAACAGAAACTAAATGAGGACTTAACAAGGCTTGAAAGAGAAAGCTGGAAATCAAAGAAGTCTCCTGGGTAAAGCAAGTACCACCTAAGTAACCACGGCACCAGATGAGCTAGCCACACAGAATCACCCAAGACAGCAGCACCATTGCGCAAGAGGGTGAAAGATGCTGGAGGAAATAGGTGGACAAGGAGCAGCAACAGTAGGAAAGGCAAAGAGAGGGCCAGCGAGGGCCACAGGCCAGCACTGCTGCCAGCGCAGAGGGGAGGATGGTCTGAGCCAGGCGTGGAGGCGACCTACGGCCCCCTGAGGACCTTCAGCTGGGCACTTGACTGGGGTGGAGAAGAGCGCCTCTGGATCAGTGGCGGCTGCCAGGCCCACAGGCTGGAGGCTGCAGCTCTGGGTGGGATCCACGGAAATGGGTAGGACCTATAGAAATGTAAAACGCTAACTCAAAAAATCAAAAGGAAAAAAAAAAAATCAGAGAGAGTCCCATTTAAATTCTCAATGAAGGGCTGTGACTTCATTTCTGTGACCTGCTTCTAAACAGAGCTTTGCTATTTTCTACTGAAAGCCTTTGGTGAATAATGATTGCCATTTCCTAAAAAATAGGAGCAGCAATTTAAAAATAAACCAAAAAAAGAGAGAAAAAACCCCACATAAATTGCCCAGTCTTAAAAACAAAGCCATCCACATTCTGATAGTCATAATTACAAAGTTAGGGATGGTATTTTAAATGATGTGAGCTGTTGCTAATAAATATGTATCATTTATTAAGTATTACATATCTACTGGCTATACTTTTAAAAAGATTTCTTTCCATACCCCATGATAATTATTTACATAGCAAGCCACAATAGATTATAAAATATAAATGCAAGTGTGTCAGTATCGAGTAAACTACTTCAGATGTAATTGCATTTGAAAGCAGCTGCATTTAAATTAAGTACAATTTACTATTTTACTTTACTAGAATTATCATGGCTCTAAATGCTAATTTCCTAAATGTTATAATTAAAAGGGAAACCACAAAAGGATGTTATTTTTGCAGCTGTTTTTACCATTTTAAAATGACATTTGGAAGTTGCACATACTGTGTTAGGTACAACAGAAAGGCAGAGCACAAGGCCTCTTTTTATCAGAAATAATAATTTCTTTTCATTAAGAGACATCTAGCAGCTTCTGATACAGCTGCATATCTCCCAGTTTACATTCCTGCTATTATGAACAATGCAAAAAGTGAAGGTGTGCAAATTCCTCAGCTCACACCACTGCACTAAGAGCAAGACTGATTAAAAAGAAAAGACGAAAATTAAATGAATTGAAATAATAAATAGTTCCAGCCTCTGGGGTCTCACAGTGACTGGCTAAGTGCCTCTGCCACCTCCGCCCTTCTAAAACCCAGGAAGGGCAGCTAGCAGAGCCTGACAGCACCTGTGCTGGCTGCTGTGGTGAAGTGGACAGAATGTAGCCCGGACTAGAAGTGCAGACACCTGAGGCCACAGAAGCAGGCTGCAGTGTCCCAGCGGTGGAGCCCCTGCATGGGTGTTTTGCCTTATTTTCTCAGCAGGATGTATGATTAGGTAAGGAAAATGCTATCGGCCAACGGGCGAGCTCAGATTTTTCATGACCTTTAGGTTAAATTGAACGTAGGGCTGCTTTTGTGGGCAAATGACCCATGCAAATGTTCAATGTATGAGCTCAGGGTCCCATACTTGATACTCTGCTGTCACCATTTTGAAATTTCTAACAATATTGGAAATTCTGGATAGCACACATAGTAACACTGGATCCTGCAAAGGATACTGCTACTTCTTATCACACATGTTATCTCTGAACTAAGTCTGGGCACACTTCCTGGAGTGTTTCGTAGTGTTCCCTGGTAAGGAGCTAGAGCCAACCTGGAACTCAACAGAAGATGGTTCCCCTCTCCCTGATCCATCATAGGAGCATGGGTTCTGATCACAGTGTGTAGATCAAAAATCCCTGAGCTTCTCTCCACCCTGCCACTTGCAGGAACCTTCAGCCTGTCTCCTATCATTTTACAACTGGGCAAATCCCACGGAGACTGGAGCATCTTAAAGACTGAAGACAAAGTGTGGACTTAGGTGCTAGGGTCTCTGCTGGGCCTGTCCAGCCCCGCCCTGCTCCATGTTTTCAATATTCTCTCAAGGCCACACGGGGATCATTCTCCAGGGGGGCTTGGGGAAACTGTGGAGCGGAAGCACCAGCCCTTCTCAAAGCAGCTCAGTCTTCACAGAAAGCCTGTGGTCTTTCCTCTGGGTCTCAGCTCTCCAGAAAGCTAAGAGTAGCTGCTTTGGAGAAATGACTAAAGGTCCTACATCACTCAGCCCCTCAGCCTTCCAGACAGTATTCAACAACCTCAATGCCACATAGGTTAGCCAACAGCACACTGCACACAGCACAACTCTCACATCAAGAGGTCTCGTACTTTAAAAGTTTGTAAAATTAAAACTCTTTTTAGGTTAAAGTCAGAGCTTAGAACATAAATATCTAAAGCACTCTGGTTTTCTAATGAACTTTCAAGTCATTAGTAGAAAGAACTATGACTTTGTGAAGAACTAGTGTCAAGTCTTTTGTGTTGTGAACTTAACTACAAAAAGAAACAATGATTCTTTTTGTAAAGGAGTAATATTTGGAACTAAAATACTTTTCTCCAAGTTCCCCCTAGCCCATTTCTCATAACAGAGGTGTAACCTGCTCTAATAAAGATGACCAGAGCCATCTATGTTAAACCCAGAGACATTCCTGACCAAGCATAAGATCAGTGCTGGTTCAAAGTGAATGGACAGTCAAGAGGCCAGCATCCCACCCTGCTCGCATCCCTCCCTCTCTCCCACCTTCTCCCTTCTGTCTCTCAGCCCAGGAGACGGAGGCCTGTGGAACCTGAGGGCAACATCCAAGGTAACAGCCTCTGCAGAACAGACACAGGAAGCTTCTGCACTGCAAACCCATTCTTACCTACCCCGGAATTGGCCTCACCTCTGCAAACAGACCACAGTCCCTTTTATTCCAGAAAGAACCTCCCAACAGCAAACAAGGGTTTAAAATAGTTCCAAAATATACATGCCCTGCTGGACTTAGTAGGAGGGTATACTGCAGGCATTTCCCAACCATTGCATCTAACCACGCATCTGCATATCCCACACCTTTGCCAAGCTCCCACAGAATACAAGGCAGGACTATGGAGAAAAGAGCTGTCACTTCTCCCACAGTTGAATTTCAAAGGAAAGCAAATAGGACACACATGGACCACATGGAAGGTGGCATACCAACAAAGGCACACCTTCTCTAGTAGGAGATGACAAAGAGGCCATGTCCGCCTCAGATGAGAGGAAGCCAAGTGAAGGAGGTGCGGACTGTGCTCGGCTTTGCAAGGGGCAGCGTGAGGTGAAGCACAGAACACTGATGTGGGCAGACTTACTGAAAGAATGGCAGGAAGGAATAGAAATGGGAGGTGCACACAGAACCAAGGAGACTGCTGTTTGTCTACTGTTTTGGTGAAACAAAGAGATGTGCTGAGGCTTGGAAGTGGGAAGCTGTACCACAAGCTTCACATCACAAGTCAAGCTGACATTCTCTTGGGACCCCTTTCTGACAGGTCACTCTTCACCCCATCCTGGCTCTGGTCACAACACTCAGAATTTGGGATACCCTTGCCCACCAATGCCTTTGTTCACGGTGCCATCAGTGTGCCTGCTGCTGTCCTAGGCACTGTGGATTCACAGGAGAGCCAAGGCCCTGCCCCCATAAGCCTTCCATCCAGTAGAGTGGAGCGAGCAACTAATAAAGAATATGTCATGTGGCAGTTCCTATGGAAGAGGGTGGAGAGAAAAGGGGACATTAAGGAGAGAACTGCACCCCAAGAAACGGGCAGCTAGAGGACATGTCTGCTGCTACCAAGAGGGGGGAGCCAAGCAAAGACCAGGAGCCTCAACATATGGCTCAGTGTGAATCCAGCAAGACCAGTGGGACTAAGAGTGAAGGAAACCAGAGAGGGGGCCCTAGGAGAACAACTGGGCCCCAGGAGGTCCTGGGGCCAAGCTCACCAGGGCCACACAGGTCACAGAGCAGGGCTGTCCCCCTCTGCTAGGGCTCTTCCACACCATGGCTGACATTCTTCTGCAAGGCATGCTGTGGTTGCTCAGCCAACTTTTACCTTGGAGAATTCTCAGAAGACAGTGGAGTGAGCTTCAGAGCCAGAAACCCACCCCCATGTGTCACAGTGGATCAGACAGGAAGAAGATGATGCCAGAAATGCAGGCCTCTCTCAGCTTTAAGAAATACTTTGTGACACCGCTTATACTCTTTTTTTTTTTTTTTTGGCTGGAACCGGGGATTGAACTCAGGTCCTTGACCTTGCCAGAGAAGCGCTTATTCCACTGAGCCATCTCCCTGGCCCCACTGCTTATATTCTTTGAGAAGAGTTCACTGCAGCAAATTTAGAGACACAGATGAGTGAAACACAGACTTGCACCATGACTGCAAAGTCTGCTATCAGCTATCTCTAGTCCCACACAGCTCAGAGCCTGCAGAAAAGTCCTCTAGGAACCAGTCCCTCAAATGTGCACTTGGGGTAAGCTCCCAAATCATTCACTATTACTACACAACATGGTTAACAGCATGGAATCCAATGACAGGGATGTACCATGATTCATAAACTCTCACACAGTTGGAAATGCACATGGGAGACTATTCTGAAGAAAAGTCTGGAGGGCTCTACCCTGGGCATCCCAAGAAGAGGTTGTAAAAGAAAAGAAAAGAAAAAACAGAGGGAAAAGAGGAAAAAAGTCTGCAGATGCAAAAAATAGCTTAAGATGCAGCACAGTTCCTGTGCAGTGACAATACATCATAGAAGTGAAGAGCTTCGCACATTTATACGCCTTTGATACTGCATGCACAAGGACAGCAGCTAACATGCCTAACAGCGTGGCCTGGAGCTTAGCTTCTGTAGCACGGAAAGGGCTGGGGAAAGTTGGGGCCATCCTGGGCCCCGATGGCTGCTCCATGCCTAGCTTGCCACGGTCAGGTCTTTCCTTTCAGGGAGCCAACTCCGTGGTTTCTCTCTGTCTCTTCATCTCTGTCTTTTGCCCCTGTTGCTTTAATATAACAGCTGCTAATAAAGAATTCAGTCTGTTTTTCGTTTTTGTTTTTTAAGACAGTATCTTATTATGTACTTCAAGCTGGCCTTGAACTCACATATGTAGCCCAGGTTGGCCTACAACTCATGGTGATCTTCCTACCTCAGTCTCCCTGAACACTGTGATTATAGGCATGCCCCACCATGCCCAGCTGACATAAAAAATTCTGGATGTTGGGCTGGGAAACAGTTTCATGGTTGAGTGTTTTCTCTACCATGGAAGAGGCCCTGGGTTCTATCCCACACACTGTCAGAAATAAAAGAATCTGAGGCATGGGTCTGTCTCATAAAATAGCAAACTGGGGAAAGATTTATAAGATAGTTTACTGCAATGTCATCAATTCAAATGAGAGAAAAACACAAAAATAGTTGGGAGGATTTTAAATTATTACGCAAAAGCCAACCACTTAACAGTTTACCCCAAGCAAAATTCAGGCAGTTGTTTGTTTCTGCTGAATATCCTGAGCATCACTTGGGCAGATGTCATTTCAACGAGTCAATTATTGTATTAAATAAATTTGATAAATCATTTTATATATCCTGTAATATTATCTTACAAAAATTAATGAAAATGTGCAAATTTTGGCAATACCGTATTTACTTAGTTGCATGGATAAATGGTTAAATTGTGATGTAAGCAAATGCTCATATTCAAGGGCCTCAGGAAAAGCTCACAACAGAAGGTTACTAGAAAAGCAGAAGGCAGAGTTGCATATCTAGTGTGCCCACAGTCTTTAATGCTTTATTATGATGTAAGATCGTATCTGGCACACAATCACATACTGTACACCATATGTACTTTAAAAATAGAAGCTACTACACCAGTGTAAACTTATGATGATTTCTTGGTGGAAGGATAAAGTACACTTGTGATTACTTATAAGGAAAACTACTTCAATTTTAAAAATCTACTTTGGTTTTATCAAGTGTTTCACTTTTGCTTTTCTTTTGTCAAATTTTGGTTCATTTCCAATGATTTCCAACAATGACAACAATTAACTTTAGTATATCTAAGACACAGGAGCCACTGCTAATGATTGAACATTTGATGTCACTTGAGTTTGGAAATAGCCACTCAAGGTTAAGAGTACTGTACGGTATCTGATCAAAGAAGAGACAGAAGTGCCTCACTGGAGAGCAATTCACAGTAAACAATATAGATTCTGATAAATTTTTTTCTTCAAATACCTATTCTAGCTGGACACATTAAAATTGAGAAAAACGAAATCCTTTCACTTACCACTAAATATAGGGACCAATAGTAGACATATAGTTGTACCAACAAACACAACATAACCAAAGGGATGGAATTTGGCTTGAGAAAGGGACATCTACATTGGTATCTTAGAAACCATCGAGATTTTGCTATGTGACACACTGGTGGACACCTGGGCCAATATTCCAGGATATGGGAATAGAAGATGAAGACCTGGGAAGCAGGAAGAACCATACAACTGGAACCCCCGACACAACTGGCAACATACTCTAACCAGGGAAATTAACCTGCAACAGAGAGCTAGCAGTACGAAATCGAGTCAAAAGAAAACCACAGTGGAGTGTAGGACTAGGAGGAAGGCTGCTGTCTTCTACTCTTGCCCATAACAATCACTCACCACTTCACTTGGAAAAGTCTTGTGTGTTCAGCTGACCTTTACAACTCAGGTATGGATCATGCAATTACAAAAGGAGGGAGGCGCGCGCGCGCACACACACACACTACTCAGACAAGACAATTGAAAATAACTGATAAAGATAAATTGTTGTTTGACTTCAACAGTTCCTCTCTCAGCCTACTTTGGAAACAAAACAAATAACACTCATCATTTAAAATGGCTCAAAGTAGAGTAATACTCAAGAAGAAAAAAGTAAAAGCTGGATCTATAATTAATACTAATCTTAGTTAATGGAGAAAGTAGCCTACTTCTTTCGAAACACTGCATTCATCACAAGTGTCCTTAGACTGTGTCTTAACGAGCTATTTAAGCCCATCTATAGCAATTGTAAAGTTAGTATAGGGTCCATAAAACAGCAAGACAACGGAGACCAAAAACAGGAGGAGAAACCAGCACTGAGGCAAACTAAACTAAAAAAAAATATAACAGCAGAGACAAACATAGTAAATAACCATCAATGAACACAAAAGCTAACTACCAAATTATCAGCAGCATAAATATTGGCCAACAACACGTATAAAATTTGCATCAAGGTCAGCAAAGGAAAAACTAGATAAGACAACTTACAAACTAAGAGGAAGTGAGCAAGAAGAGAGCTCGCGCAGCTAGCAGGAGCCATGCTTGCAAGGGAAAGCGTGCTTTCCTCACAGAACACACAGTATAGTGGGGACCGTGACTTCACCTGAAGGTGAACGCTCCACTGTCTCGGAGCTCTCCAGCCACCAGCAGGACCTACCACTAAAGGCCTGTGCAACTGTAATGAAGCGGGAAAGTGAACTTCTCGCGACCACATTTCTTACATGCCTATTAAGCACCAGGTGCTCTGCTGGGCTCTGAGTGGGCATAAACTAGGTGGTGCACCTCATTTTTGAGCTAGCAGACATCTACAGTGAAGCCAAGTCACAACCAACCAAGGATGCAGCCATCGGGAAGCCCTGGTACTTTCTCTCTAATGTGATGTACAGAGTAGTTATGTGGAGGGAAGTGACAGGAAGCCCAAGGGAAAAGGTGGGACACAGGAAGAACAATGCTACTTTCGTCTTACATAAGGTTGGGAAAGGAGACTTTACTACCATCATGGTGGTGCCTCTGCCCTTTTTGCATCTGAATTCTAGAACTCTCTCCTGAGTCTAGTTCTTTTTTGCAATGCATTCTGGACTCCAGTTACATTTTCATTGAGAAAGCACTGGGAAGGCTGGAGCTCACCTCATACAAAATACCAGTAAAGCACATAGCTCAGAATAGAAGATTTAGGTGACTGATAGATCCTTGATGACAACAAGGATGCCCAGGTCTTGCCTTTCAAGAGCCACTGCTGCAGCAAACTTGCATCCTAGTTCCTGGAGGAGTGACTTATACTGATACATTCAAAGATTCTAGTTCCCTTTGCAATTTGCATGTCTCCTATAGATCAGTGGGTGGTGGTGATAACAATACTACAGGGAGAATAATTTGTGAATGTGGATGGAGAATTTCAAACAGTAACTCTCTTTGACCTACTAGAGGAGTCTATCTTTACTTTTTCTTTCTCCCAAGATCACCACAGAAAAGCACAAAGCTTTAGCTACAAATCTCTTCACCCCAATTGCCTCTGGAAAGTAAAAATGATATTTTATTTTATTTTTAAAACAATTTATTTTTTCTCTTTTCTTGGACTTTCTTTCTTTCTTTATTATGTATTTGGTACAGGGTCTCACTATACAGCTCAGATTTGTAGTGATTCTCCTGTTTTCAGCCTCCCCACACTGGGATTACAGGTATGCACCACCATACCCAATCTCAGTGGCCAGCTCAGCATGCCCAGGGGCTCAGCCTGTGCAGCATGTGGTGCTGGGGATCAAACCCTGGTCCCTGCATAAACAGGTGCTTAGTCTGCTGAGATATCTTGCAAACTCCTTCAAAAATGAGATTTTAAAATCCCCATCAACAGAAGATAAGTTCAACTGTTTATAATATATTTGCACAATGGAATATCACATGGGCCTTAGCCTGGTATAGAAGAATAATTATAAAAGGAAAAATATATTACACAAAAATCTCTCTTAGAAAAAGAGGACTAGCCAGACAGTTCAGTGGATTAAAAGTACTGTTTAGGCAGACACAGGGACAGGGTTTGATCTCCGGCATGCTGTGCTAGCCCCCCCCAGGGGGTGCTGAGACAGTGAATGAGACTGGGCATGGGTTGTGGTGGTGCATGCCTGTAATCCCAGTGCTTGGGAGGCTGAAAACAGGAGATTCATTACGAGTCTGATTTGTATATTAAGACCATGCAGACCCTATACTAAATACATTTAAAAACAAAAAAAGAAAAAGAGGAAATATATGAATATAGGTAGGTCAATAATTTCTATCTACATACATGTGCGCATGAAGATAGACACAGACAGGGAGAGAAAGACAAGGGAAACAGAGAGAGGAGAAGGTTTTAATATACAGCAACATATTATATTGTAGTATTTTTGTTTTACATTTGTGATTTTTAAATTTCCCATGATGTGAACATTAAATTACACACTATTTCCCATCCACACTCCTCCCTTGGCCAGTGATGACTTCAGACCATCTTCTTCCACAGCCACTGAGGTTTGTGCTGGCCCTGCAGCCAACTAAAGCTCCTAGCAGGGACCTTTGAAAGTGACGTATGAAATACAGGTCTGAGCCTGTCTTTTGACAGCTTTTTACTCTAACACGGTTTGAAACCAAGGTGCTCCTTCTTTTCACAATGTAATGATTCACATTTATCCATTTAAATAGGCTCACCACTGGTTAATGTTCAAATGAGGCTAATGTGCCAGTAAAAAAATTGTATTTTCAAGACTGAAATGAACTTGGAAAGTATCTAATTTTGCTTCAAGCACTTTCAAGAAGCTGTGAAAGCTTCCACATCCTGCCAAGTTAGCTGCCTATTTCCAGTCTCCACCACTCAAGGCAGAGAAGCCGAGCAGTCAGCTTGCTTTCCTTCAAGAAACTGCGCCAGCTGAGGAACGTTCGCCCTGCAGGGAGTTATCTGCTGGCAAAGTCCCCAGCTGGGCACTCCTCCAAAGTGGAGCTTGTTCCCAGAGGAAGCCACCAGGCTGCTCTGCCCCATCCAAAAATTCTCTGGCACTAAGTACCACGCATGTGTGTGTACAAATCAGCTTCCAGGGAGCTTGAGATGCAGGCCAGCAGTAAGTTCCAAAACTACATTAGAAATGATGTATCCAACTTTACGTGCCCAGTTGGCTGGATAAAACATTCTTGGGTAGCAAGGGCTTGCTTTTTAAAACTCCAAATCTTACTAGAATTCAGAATATAAATTTTTTTCAATACATGGGCTACTGGAAAATTACTGGGTTGCCTGTTGGGCAAAGACAAAATTGGATGTTTGGAGGTAAGCTTGATCTTCTGGTTACAATAATCTGCAAACCAGCTATAATTCATTTGTAGAGCTTTGCTCTGGAGGAAGCTGAATACTAAGCAGAACATTTTGGTCTATTATAAATTACTCAGTTCTACCAAGACAAACATTAATCTGAAACCACTAAGAAACCTGCAAAATTGTAGGAAGCACTCAGAAAGACAAGAGGTCATGATATAGACACTTAAATTGATACACAACCTGTTCAAGCAAGAGAGCCCTCAAGACCTGTGAGCTGCCATCCTATGTGTGACAGTGTATAAAACCACACCTCAGCAAGTGTTTCAGAGCCTAACGTGTGCACATTTCTTTGTGCAAGATTCAAAGATGGATGCAGCATGGTCCCTGCCTTCAAGAAGTCTCCATCATTTAAAACTGCAGGGATCCATGAGATGAGTTCAGAAAGAGCTAGGGAAGAGATTAGCACAGAACGCCTAATAATAATGAAAACGCACTTAGCTCAAATTGAAGATGCAGGGAACACTTCTTAAGGCCATAAAGTCCTAGCAAAAAAAGAATGTGGATTCCATGGATGGCTTTATAGATGCAGGACGCTGGGGACAGGTGTGAAAAGGTGTTCTATTCAATGGCAGGGTGGAAAGTGGTAATAGCTCACGTCATGTTGGAGAACAACCTAACAGAAGATCTTGTAAGTCACCCCACAGGGTACAACTTGCTCCTCAGATTCAGACTGGGAGAAGAGTCCAGATGCACGTTCTATTTGTTCTTCCTCAGTAATGGGTTCAAAGTTTTCAGGGTAAAAAGGTCCCACAGACCTCTATTTCAAGTTTTCTTGGAATAGAGCAAGGGACAGTAAGGAAAGCAGGCAGGACACTTTCTTGTGGAGCCAATCTGAGAGAACAGAATTCCCAAGGCACAAAGTGGGCCTTGATTGCCATCTAAGGACAAGGAAATAGGCTGGTGATCAGAAGCCTGGGGCAAGAACAGGAGTGAGCCCTACCCCAACCCCGCCAGGAGGAGGTGCTTGAGCCTTGGTCAGTCTAAATGCCTCAAGCTTAGTAGGACAGGAGAGAAGGTGGGCCCTCACACCCCAGCTTCAGGAATGAGGGAACTGTGGCAGAGCCGAGCACACGATGTTATCTAGTGGGGAGCGGCCTTCATCCTGAAAGACAAGGGAAGAGCGCTTCACAGATGAGTCAGAGTCACAAACTCTGACTTTTCCTTCAGGTTACCTCATTTATGGCATAGTACTCAAACAAAGGCGGGGGAAACTGCAGGCGTAGGGCCCAGTTTTTCAAGGTCGCTCTCTTTAACTCTCCACTTCTAGACAACGTGTTCCTGCATATTTGTATTTTGGCTGAATAGCCTGTGTCTTATACCAATTACTAAGCCAGAAACTAGAAGTCACCATCTTTTCTCCTTGATGACATTCCACAGCCAATTAATAATCCAGGACCCACAGGTTCAGTCCTTGATCACGTCTGCCGCTCCCCTTCCTAGGTTTCCAGCACCACGGCCTCTGTTCCAGCTGCCTCGTCTAGAGTCCTTGCTGGGGCTTCTCCAAGGCTGTCCTCAGGCAGCAGTAGAAGGAGCCCTTTCAGTCAAAATGGCCATGCTGCTCCTCAGCTGTTAATACTGCCTGGTCTCCCACCACTGGCCAGGCTTTAAGACACATTGAATGAGTCGTTTGAAATCATCAGGGAATCAATTCACATTAATGTTCATTCACATTCATTTACTAGACTGTAAGAATGTTAGGATATATTCTTAAAAATTGGACATTATTGAGAAAATAGAAGAAAAGAGTGAAGAAAACTTCCACCAAGACGCCACCACTGATCGACCTATTGGGGGAGCTATTAGCAAAAGGCAACAAATATCAAGCACTAGAGTGGATGGGGAGGAATGGGGGCTCTTTATACACTGTTAGTGAGAAGGTAAAATTACACAGTATAAAACAGTATGGCAGTCCTTGAAAAATTACATAGAAAACTATGACATGATCAAGCAATTCTGTTCTAGTATATGCACTCAGAAGAATTTAAATAGAACCCTCCATGAAGTATTTTCCCATCCAAGTCACAGCAGCATGATTCACAACAGCCCAAAGATGGAAACTATGTATTCCTATGAATAGATGAACAGATAAACCAAATGAGACAAATACATAAAATAGACCATCATTCAACCATAAGAGAAGAGAAGGAAGTTCTGATACTTCAGTGTGGATGAGCCTCGAAGGCATGCCAAATGAAATAAGCCACTCACAGAAGGACACACTAGATGACTCCACTTACTCCAAGAATCTAAGGTAATCAAATTCATGGGACAAAAGGTAAAATAACAGTTGTCAGGAGCTGGGGACAAGAAGAGAATGGGAAGCTACCTATGGGTAGACTTTCACTTCACAAGATGAGAAGTAACCTGAAGAGTGGCTGGTTGCTCAGGATTGTCAATGTACACAACCCCACTGTACCCTTAAAATGGTTAAGATTGTAACTCATTGTATTAAGTTAACTGCACCACGTTTATTTTTTAAAAAAGTGAAATTAGTTGCCACATACTTATTAGCATATAGAAAAATTCTCTGTTGTGTTTGGGACCATATTTTCATCACAAATTGTGAATATGCTTTAAAAACAAGCTGGCAAGCTGAAAAGAACTAACCAAAAAACAAGCTGGCTAGAGGTATCAAAATGTTCCACATATGCAGTATATGTATGTGGTTGCAGATCCTGAGCTGCAGTCTCTCTCCTACCTCTAATCTACCTGCCCAAATCCAAAGGCACATCTCCCCAAGGAGCAGCTCTCCTCGTTTATCAAAGCAAACTAAAGAATCAGTGCCTGGCTTTCAGAGCTCTATCCAGCCAGGATTCGGCCCACAGAGTCCTCTTATCTCTTCCTGACCCTCAGCATGGCTCTCTCCAAGCCTCCATCTGGTTTGCTCATGAAACTTCCTTTCCCCAGTGGATCTCCTCTGCAGTCTGCCTGTCCTACTTGCATAGCAGTCACTGGTGGGTCTTGGAGAAAATTCACCAGCAGAACAGAGGCGAGTGATTTCAGGCAGTGAAGGTCCAGGGTCACATCCAGTTAGCATTCTTCCATCCACTCCAAGCAGGGCAGGTTTGTTATCTGTCCACACCCACGAAGAGGAAAGGACCAGACCACAGGCTTCAGCACAGCTTTTACTCAAGGCCCCACGGAACCTGCCATGCCCTCTGCATCACCCTCCTCTGGACAAGGCTTCTAGCTACTCCTCCTGAGCTGCTGTTGCACTACACAAGCGATCCACACTAGACAGAAATTGAAGAAGATGTTAGGATAGGGAAAAGTGGTGTACCTCTATGCAGCTGAGGACAAATGGGCTCCTGGGAGATTATCACAGATTCTATGATGTGGCTGGAGGTGAGCTCCATGTTGATAAAGATTCCTCCTAGAAATCTAAGACTTCTGGCTTCTTAGTCACCCAACACATCATGGCACACATACTCGCAGGAGCCCTGGCACCAGGAAGACAATCCCTTCCTAGTGCTTCACCTTGCCCCATCCCTGCCCCAACATCCCAGAAAACTAACTGGCTCCTCATGCACCACTCTCGGAGTGCTCCCAGCACGTGCCGTTCTCTCCAGCTCTCTATAGTCTATGCCTGACACTTAACAGCCTGGTGGTGCATAGCAGAACCTTAACAAACACACATTGCTCTGCCCAAGTACCTCAGTCCTGTATTTCCACCCTTAGAAACAAGTACACACTGGGTCTAGCAGTTTAATATCTGAATTCAAAAAATTAATAAGCCAGAGCCCAAGTATTCAACACATTTCTTTCAATGTTCTTCCAGTTTGTTGCATAGTATCTTATTTAGAATGAAGGTATTTATACCTGTAACATCAAAAGAAAACTAAATAGATAAGCACCATGAGTACAGCTCTAATTCTGCTTCATTTTGCCCAGTAGCTGCTGCCGATGACTTCACAAGATGTCTGCTTCCCATAAATCAGACTAAGCAATTTTTCTCCAATTATATTTTAATTCACGGGTAATGATTTCTCTACAGCAGGTGGCAAGTTGAGGGGGCCTGGAAGCCAGGGAGAAGGAAGGCATGATGAACTATTAAATGACTTTTGCTTGAATTTGTACCAACAAGCATTGCAGAGGTAGCAGGGACCAAAATGTATGTGTTAACAGAAGCCAGGTGAATGGGATGGGTGATGGTAGTGTCAAATAAATCCGGTGCCATTTCCTTACCCAACTGCAATCTACTCTAAAACAGACTGATCCTCACATGGGCTCTGACTGCCTGTGCCTAATACTCTATTTCCTGACAAACCCATCCTTCTACCTTTTGTTTAAGACTCTCAAACATGACCTATGACCTTGAGATTGCTCAAATAAGAGCACTGTCATCCAGGCCTACACTCACGTCACAAAAACGCATTCTTCTGCATAGCACGCTCGCTTCAACATTTAGACCATCCATGTTTAGAAAACTTAATTAAAAAGAAAAGGCTGGGGCTGGTGAGACAGCTCAGCAGTCTAAAGTGCCTGCTGAGGCATGCTTAGGTAGGCACAGGAGACTGTGATTCGATCTCCGGCACCACATGCCACACCAGGCCTGCCCTCAAGGTGGGCTGAGTGGGCCAAAAGAAAAAAGAAAGAATAAGCTTTCCCCAAAGGACCCATATGTTTTACTAAAACTTCATTCTTAAATCCATTTGCTAAATTTTTATTAATCACATTATATGACTGACATTTTAAAACACAGAAATGAGTAAGGTGAAGTCCTTGACCTAGAAAAACTTCCAATCTAACAGAAAGCAGAACTCTCACCCCGACTGCCCTACTTTCAGGAAAGGGAGCACCTTACCTTGTGCCCTCACTCCATAAACTCTCTACTCCACCTTGCTCTGTCTCTGTGGAGAAAACCCAGGCCCCATGCACCATTCTCCCTCCCTGGGCCTACAGCAATAGTGTCTAAATAGCCTCCCATTTCTGCGCCACAGTCTCCACAGGCCACACCCTGCTTTCTACACTCTCCTGACTGAAGCCTTCCCAGGGCTTCCCAGACTGCAATGGCTGACTGACGGGGCGCAGCAGCTGGCCCTGCACTGCCCAACCACACCTTCTCCCAGCCTCCTCCTGGACTCCTCTCCACCCACTCCCACCTGCTTTCCACCTCCCATTCTGATGCTGTGGCACTCGCCCTGACCTCTGCCTGGACATGTCCCTCTCCACTCTCCTCGTTCAGTTTTATGAGTATTACCTTCACTCCAATCAAGTCTCAGATCAAGTGTCCCCTCCTCAGGAATCTCCTTGAACACCACAGAACTGCCCCCAAGACCTGTTATTTCATTCTACTTTTAGGATGTATTTTTCAACTACCTGCTGATTGCTTCTCTCTTCTACCAATTATGTAAACTGACCTGGCCAGCATCATCAGCAACTTAGAACTGTGTTTCACAGCAGGCTCAGGAAGGATTTGCTGACAGAAGAAAGTCCATTACCAAGAGGAACCTAATAAGGATGGCAGCAATGTGCAATGCACAGTGCGGAGGGGCACTGATGTTTGATTGAGAGGAGACTGCAAAGCGCAAATGCACCCCAGACCCTGAACCATGAACGGAAAATCCCCAAAGACACAGGCCAGTCACCCGGGAGATGCCTCAGAGAGGAGCACAGACTTGGCGAAGCACAGGATAGAAACTATCTGAGAACACAGAAAGTCAGCGAATGTTCTGATGCTGAGACCTGTGTGCTCTCACTTGCTCTTCAGAAACACTGAGAACAGCTACATGAACTCAAAGACAAACAATAAAAAGATGACATCACTTTTAAGAAGACTGTACATTTTCCTGTGTTTGGGGGAGAAAAAAAAAAGGCCCTCAATTTTGCTCACGTGTAAATGTGAAAAAAACAGGCATGCAGTTAGTGACCCTGTGTCTCCAGCAAAGGTTGAATGAAGATGACTTTTTGAATTTCAAAGGTATGAAACAGCTGCATCGCATTTGCAAATGGCTCCAGATTAAACTGAGGACATCAAGGTAGCAGCCAGACTCAGGCCTAGCTGGGTCCCAGCCTGGGAGAGGAAGCCAGACTCAGGCCTAGCTGGGTCCCAGCCTGGGAGAGGAAGCCAAGCACTTTCGCTGCAGCACAAACTGATGAGACAGCGTCACACAGGGTGAGCTGAGCCTGCCCCTAGAGACGTGCGTATCACTTTATAGTAAATGACATAAGCAAACAAGAGGCTCAACCTTAGTCACTGCAAAAGGTAGCTATTAAAACTGCCATGTGGAGTCACAGACCCACCAAACACGCTTTCTGAAGTACTGGTCGCCCCATTCCTTACACAGATTCTCACCTCTCATAGTTCTTACTGATATGATGACTTATTTAAAGAGGGACTCATTCTGTGTGCACAACGGTCCTAAATCCCCACATAACAAGATGAAAAGGCTGTGAAAGTAGAGGCGGCACAAGGCACAACTGCTACGCCTTGGAGCTGCACCAACTGGCTCTTCTTTGTTGCTTCCAGCAAGGCACAGAACCTGGGCTTCAGCCTGCAACCTGTCAGATGCGGAGCTCAGGTCCAAGGCCCCTCCTACAGAGTGAGCAATTCTCTGCAGGTCCCAGCTTTCTACAACTCAGAGTCCCGGCAGAGCTGAGCTGTGGGAGACAGGGCTGGGGACCATGGGAAGTGCCCGGCCAGGGGCCTGGTCATACAAGGAGCCCGAGTAGAGTGAGTCAGGAGTGAAGCAGCCAAGGCACAGTCACACAGGCCTGGACAGGCAGCACAGCTCCAACCACGGCAGAGCAAGTGCACGTGTGCACTCTTCCCCAAAAATAAATGGTCCAGTCACGGAGAGGTTTAGGGAGGAAGGATGCCCGTGCACAGCAGGGTACTCAGCATAGTACCCTACGCACACCAGCCCCGGAAGACCTCCTTCTACTCATTCTCAGCTACTTATGCAGCTCTATTACTTTATATGTGATTTTCCTGATAGGAAAGATAAAATTACTGACCCCCCCTAAAAAATGGAAAGAACATCTAAAGTCCTTTGTCCAGCTTCCCATTCCCATGTGTTTGCCTCATCACTACCGTCTTCCTGAGGCCGTGGAGAGCATGAACAGCCAAGCTGACCATGCCTGTCACCCAGCCACTAAGCCGGCTGAAACACTCTCCTCCGTGTCCTCAGCAGTGCTCCTGCTGTGTGTTCAAAAGCAGTGAAGACAATTTCCTGGACGATATACTGGAGACTAAGAATCAAGGCTGTCTGGTATTAAAAGTAATTTATAAAATGAGATAAAAGCATATCACAGTGGCAAAGGGATCGTGCACTGAGTAATCAAAGTGCCAACTCCAAAATATTAGACAATTAGAAAAATGATAATGAAGCTTGGAACAACCCTTGCCAATGCTTATTAGATTATTAAACAAAAAGACCAGAAAACATAATATCATTTATAGTATGATTTTAACTAAGTAAAATTATGTCGTACACCTATAGCAAGGGCTGGAAAGGAATTAGGAAAATGACTGGAGGTGATGTGCTAAGGGGTGCCATTGCAGAAGTTGTATTTTTATTCAGTGACTGCAACAGGGTTGGCACAATAAACACCACAGCAGCAACAATCACAGGGAAGCCGTTCACTCACCCAGGGTTGTACAACATGACCGCGGACAGGTTCTCACAGGACTTCGAGAGGTCAGTCATGGACAAGCTGAAGGAGGACAGAAGGCCACTCTAAGAGCAGACACAGGGCAGAGCAGTTACCGTGGTGGCTCAGAGGAGGCCAGTGCTCTGGACTCACTGCCTTCAGCTTTCAAGGGCAACAAGCCGCATGCACTCCTGTTAATGCCCAGAGCAACAGGTCTACCTGAAGACAGCAGCAGGGATAGTGGAGGCCCTGCACTCCCACACCCGAAGTGGAAATGTGGAGCACACAGGCCCTGGTAGTCTAGCACTGGGGTGACTCAAACTCTATGGCAGGGTACCTGCAGTTACAGCGGAGGAAGAGGCACAGCATGTTCAGGACCCCCACTGTGCAGCAAACAGTGGCCCCAGCCATCAGTGGTGCTCACGCACACTAACTGAGGGACAGAGGCAGGGAGAGGGGAGAGGACAGAGACGAGACGTAAGAGCTTGACCCACTAGGCTTCCAATGAGAGCTCTTGGCAAACATGTTTTCCTCCCTCTGAAACTTCCAGAAAGGACCCTGCAGGATGGCCCTACACTGGAACAGACAAGGGCTTTAGTGGCCAGGCTAGCAGCCCTGGAAAGGCTGGGCTTGGAGCTCTGTCCACATTTCCACATAAGTGCTCGCGACCATAGGCAGCCTCAGAAGCAGGCTAAGTCGAGAGGCTCTGTAACTGCATGACCAGGGCAAAGCAAGTTAAGGGAAGTCTGCCTTCAATTTCTTAGCATGGGCGGGACAACACAGCTGTGCAGATAAAAGTGGCAGAATACGTGCAGAACACAAGCACAGCTCCAGCACACACAGCTATGAGCTGTGGTCCTTACTGCCTTTGTCAGTCTGAGGGCCGGCCAAGATGCATGGCAGCTGTTTTCCCTTCTGACTTCTTCCCTTGCTCCTCTGGTTCTCAGGCCACCTCCTCCTGTGGATACCTTAGATGGCCCCATCCCACTAAGCCAAGCTGCTCCAAATTGTCCTAACTCAGCCCTGTCTGCTTCACATCCCAGTGAAAAATCCAATTTACCACAGCTGATTTGGGAAGAAAGTGATTCCTATTTTGGATTATTTGCTCAGATGGATGCTGGTAAGTGAAAGTTACTCTCCACTTAATCCAAAGTGATGCTCAGTTAATTGGAGGAGGAGAGGAAAGCTGAAGAGCAGGTTCTGATAGAGGGCTCAGCCACACTTTACCCTGCTCTGGGCCCCACACCATTGCTCTCCTACTTCATCAGCCAATCACCTGCCAGCAAGCAAGCTGCCAACACCAACCAGCTCACAGAGCTACCTCTCCAGAGCAACTACCAGGGACACCCATATCCCCACTCCAGACAGGAAGTTCCCTCCAGAGATGGTGCATCCTCACCTTCCTCTTCTCCCTGAGCTTAGCAGCTTCCTTTGGGTGATTAAAACGAAACATATTGGTTCTTCCCAAGAGAATCACAGCACCTGAAAACAGAAAAGCGGCAATGACTTGGTCAACAGTTTGGTCAGCTGATGACACCAAAGCATGATGGAATACTGCAGTGGACATTAAATTTCCAAGATATTATAAAATAAGGGAAAGTTTAGTTTCCAAAGTGTACTTACATAAGCTAAATTTTAAATATATGAATACTTTTACTTTTACAGCTGGATGTCACAATACTCATGATAATCTACAAAGAAATAAAGTATCTAAGCTTCACAACCCATTATGAGATTCAAAGCCTAATATAGAGGTAATTAGACTTTTGATTGTTCGGAAGGAGGAAAAACAGTTCTCTAAAGAGATCTAACATCAACCAAAGCATATGGTTACAACTTTAGTAAATGTTTGTTAATGCTGATAAAAGTAGAAATCTCAAAGAAAAGTGCTTTCAGTAGGAAGCCGTGAAATTGGCACAGTTTAGGTAACTATTACAGAAATGACTCTCAAAGTTTGACAGGAAAGAACCTTTCTACATATGTCATCTATTTTCAAGGAAATGCACTAACTAATCTCATCAAAACCCCATTAAAATTTAGATGACCATATCAGACACTTTAGAAACCAGAAAGCTCCTTTGCCCTTACTAGACATTTAAGAAAGGCTCCTTATTCAGAAAGCAACTGCACACAAGGCAAAAGCTTTCAAGCACATTACAAGGATAACAAAGTCAAGGGCTTGCACGGCAAGGTAAGGTGGGGGAGATTTCAGTTTGCTTAAGCAAACAAACCCCTTCTCAGCTCTCTTGTGCTCAAAGCTAGCCCAGGAGGGCTGGAGGGCCATGAGCTCTCTGTTATAGGAAGTAGGAGAAGCAACACCACAGAAGTGGTCTGCTTCCTATACAATCCTACCACTCCCAAGTGTCTATCTACAACATCTCTAGACAAATCCCCATGTTTAGTCTTTTCTTTCTTAATTTTCATTTTTTTAATCTTTATTTATGTATTTGGCACAGGATCTCACTGCGCAGCTCAGACTCATAGTGATCCTCCTGTCTCAGCCTCCCCAGTGCTGGGATTATAGGTGTGTGCCCATTTCAGTAGCTGGCACGGCACAGGGGCCAGCTCGGCATGCAGTACCAGGTAGGGAACCTGGGTCCTTGCACTAACCAGGCAGGCACTTAGACTGCCGAGCTACCTCCCCAGCCCCAATCCCTGTTTAGTCTTTACCCAGAAAAGTACAGTACAATGAATGTGATCAACTCCACCACCCTAATGACAGTCCAGGCTGGAACAGCTAGACACAGACTTGTGTTCCAAGCACTGTGGCTAGTCCCACTGGACAGCAGAGGACACAAACGTGCTCTGTGGGGGAAGGGCAAGGAGAGGCTGGGGTCAGACAGGAGCGTGGCCTGTTTTGTGGGCATCAGAATAAAGTGAGTCCACCCAGCATACAGGATGTCCAAACAACTGCAAGAACTGACACTGGAAAGATACAGCAGAAACAGCCAGTATGGGTCAGGACAGCAGGATAAATACCCTTGACCAGAGTTCACAAACTGGTGGACAGTGATAAAACTCAACTTGTAGGCATGTTTTCTGTGTCCCATAAAGATCAGTTGCCAATAGTTGAAAACCTAATGATTTCACATACAACTCTGGATTTCTTTCTAGTAACCATGGACAAATGTGAAGCTGGAGTATCAGCATATCTCTGCTGCCATTCAGCCTAAGTCCACAGGCTACGGAAGGCTGCCTCCTGTGGACAAGGCCTCCGACAAGGCTGACCCCAGGCACCAGCCTCTTGCCTGAAGGACACTTGTACCAGAACCCTGCGGGTCACATCTAAAACCAAGGCACACATTTCTGAGCTTCAGCAAGGACACTCGCTACCTGTGCAGGGTGGCTGGATCTAACTTATCCAGGTCATCACAAGAGAGAAACTCAAGTCTGGTTTCAATGCTTGTCTTTATCTAGCAGAAAAGGAGCCAATTTGAAAAGCAGAGGCCAGTTTCAGCAGACCCAGAAGTCCACGGGAGGCTATTACCTGTTCACCTATCAACTTATCCCTGTCCTGTGCAATAGCATGCATGCATTTTCCAATAATGGGAAGGCTCCATTACTATAATTAAGAAAGGAATGTCCCAAGCCTTTTACACCTAAGACTCAGCTATGTGCCTCACTGAAAGTCAAAAGGTAAGCGGCCATGTCTAGGATCTATGTATATTTATGCTTTTAAGTTACATTAGAGATTAATAAGGCAATCAAGCCCCAGGTGTTAATTATATCTGATCTTATTCTTTCTTTCCCTGTTAATCAAATGCCCAGCCATGCAAGCTCAAAATTGCTAAAATATGTTAATAGAAAAATAGAATAGTATTTCAAAGACATATTTCAAGTCATAATAAATCACTGAAAATAATCATGCCACCCATGGTATTTGCAAAAAAATTCACATTAACAAGCCCTTTAAGGAGTTCATAACTATCCATGACAATTCATTATTTTCATCCAAGTAATGTGTGTCAAAGGGCTGGCAGGTGAAGAGGCTGTGTTAAGCAAGGTCTGTCTCCCCTTCCTCTATGGACCTTTCAGTCAATAAACACTGAATTTAAAATTTTTCATCATTTTTACACCATGTTGCTGTTTATTCATTGATTCAGTGAATCCTTAATGAATCCTTACTGAACACTAGTCATTGTGAGAACACAGTTGAGTACACCAGACACAGAATACGGTTTTCCTTGTGGAGCTTAAACTGAGAACAGGAGAGGGAGGTATGTAACCAAGTAGTCAGAATCAGTAATCGGGTGATTGGACACTGGCAGGGCCTGTGTCTAGATGCTCCCCCAAGCCTCATGTGGTCAAAGCTGGGGCTTTTTTTGAGCTGGCTGGATCTAAAGTGTGTGATGCTATGGCTAAGGATGTGTGATGACCAAATCACTCCACTGATTAGTTTGGCACAGTCCTAATCCTGGTAGCCTAAATATGATATAAAAGAGGCAGAAAGCCACAGTGAAGGTCTCATAACTGTTGCTCTGCTACCTTCAGCCCACCATAAACCATTTCTGCTCTGTGATGCCTGGCTCCTATGCCACCCTGACTTGGAGCCAGCTAATTATGGACTGAAATCTCTGCAAGCTGTGAGCTAAATAAACTTTTCCACACTCAGGGCTCACAGAGCAAGGGGAGGGGGCCTGTGGCAGAGCAGCTAAGACTGTGTTCCCCAAGGGAAGTGGTACCTTAGATGAGCTCTGCAGGTGGGTGGAGAGAAAGACATACATGAAGGTCCTGTGTTCAGAAACAGTGATGGCAATGATGAGGGATGAGAAGCTGGCCATGTGGCCTGAAGGGGGAGTAAGGAATATTAGTGCACAAGGTAAGACTTGACAGAGGGAAGAAGTGAACACCCCAAATCCTTCAGGATATGGTAAAACACCTTCTATTTTATCTAGGTGTAATCAGAAAATTCCACAATTGCACGATTAGTTTCAGAAAGATCATTCTCTCAAATGACTGAAGAACAACAAAAGAAGAATACAAGTAGAAGTACAGAGAAAACGCAAGGGCTAACACAGCCATCTAGGTCAAAGAGGATAATGCTTCAGGATGGGTGAACAGTGGTAAAAGAGGACAACAAAACAAGCCTGACAGCTATTTAAGAGAAAAATCCAGGAAGAGCTGGCCAGATAGCTCAGGCAGCCTCAGTGGCCAGAGGTCAATCCCCAGCTTGCCATGCCAGCCCTGCCCCTGGGTCGCACTGAGACTGGGCATGGTGGCACATGCCTGTAATCCCAGCACTTGGAAGGATGAAAACAGGAGGATCAGTATGAGTCCAATCTTTGTACTGAGACCTTGTAGACCCTGTACTAAATACAGAAAAGTGGGGGTGGACAGCTAGAGATATAGCTGAGCAGCACAGTGCCTGCCTGGCAAGCACAAGGTCATAAGTTTGATTCAGAG
>NDGN011482035.1:0-15772 GCA_002564285.1 Tympanoctomys barrerae
GACTAGTTCTTTAGACTGGGAACTAGTCGCTTGGAATTTCCACCACTTCTGGAAAAATACTTGGCCATTATTTCTCTGAATAGTGTCTGCCTTTCCCTTTTTCTTTTTTTTTTCCTTTTCCTGTCTCTTTTTCTGAAGCTTTCATGACACATACACAAGCCTTATCTACTTTACCATCCATGAATTTATCCTCATTGCTGCATGTTCCAGGATCACCCCTTTGTGTGATTTTTGGGTATCTTGATGCTTGTCCTTTCATTTTCTGAGCTGTGTCTAATCTGCTTTTAATGTACAAGCTGTGTTTTAAACTTTAAACACTATTCTTTTTCATTTATAAAAGTCTTACTAAATTAACATAAAATTCACTTCCATGCTTTTATAATTTCTCATTCTTCAGCCTCAATTTTAGCATGCTATTTTAAAATACTAAAATATTTTAAAACATTCATAGACTATACTATCATTTTTAAATATATCAAGCACACAGATTTTATACCCAATATCCAATGATTCCAGTAGCAGCCATTGTTGATATACAACCTTTATGTGTTAATTACTTTTCTGTAAACCTCAGCCATGGGCTTCCTCCTTTCTGTACTCCTTGCTTTGAGATCTGTCACCTCCATCCTTCTCTGTGCAATCTCTTCAGGGAGTGGGTTTACAATGCATCCCTTAGAGTTTTTATATCTCACACTGTCATAGCCTGAGGCCACTTCCCATCTGGGCCACTTGGAACTCTTTCTGCTGTCATGGGGCAAGTGTGAACTCTGGTCCCAGCGGCACACAGAAGCGGTCAGGGCCTGCACAGTTTTCTAGAGCACCTTCTCCCCCTGGTCCTGAAGGTGACTTCGACCTGAAGCAAAACCCCTTCTTCGGCAGCACCCTGCCTCCCTATCCTTCTTCCCAAAACATGGGGCAGGTGAATCCCTGTCCCTGTAGCACATGCGAGGCCTTCTCTGTTGGGGTGTAGGACAATAATAGGTTCACTTGGGTTCACTCAGAGGAAAGATTTGAGGTAAGCTTTGTGAATTCTCAGACATGTGGAGAAGCAAAACTAGGGATGATAGTTGGAGAAAGCACCTTGGAATTTGAATGGAAGGACAAAAATTTCTTCTTTCTCATCATGAGAAATTTAGAGGAGCAGACACTTTGACAAGTGTAAGGGAGAGGCCATGGGGGCTGAGGACATTTAGACACATGAGATAAAGGAGATAAAGCCACTTGCTTCCTCCAGGCTCTGTGGCCAACTCACCCACCTTAGCAACCCTGTTTTCATCAGTTCAAAGTTCTCCCTGATGGCTGCAGGGCAGGGATACAGGATGCTGCGGATGATCCCTGTACCCTGGAAGTACATAATGTTATTATTAGACATCAGAAAAAGCAGCCCTGCATCTCACTCTGTCGAGGGATGCTTTCAGGTCACTCTGTTTCTTTTTTGTGTTTAGCTGGGAGGGTCTTAGAGAGGTTTATGGTAACCACAAGGACATGTCACACTTCTGCCATCTCATTGCCAGGATTGCTGATATGGAGGAGTTGTCACTCTGTATGAATATTTAATTTTCCCAAGCTCCAGTAGTCACTCTTGTAGAGACAAGATGGTGGGAGGGAAAAGGGAAGAGGAGGGAGGGAGGAAGGACACAATTGTAAACCTGGGCTTCCTGTTGCCCCGCCTGGGGCAGTTAGGCTGGCCTGGCAGAGTGTGAACTTTCTGTGTGATTGCCCCAGGGGTGCCTTCTCACTTTCCAAAGCCAAACTTTCCATCTGTAATTGGCGTTCATCTTTCTGTCAGAAATGCGCTCAACTGAGTACAAGGAACCGGGATTCTGGCCTCGACTCAGTTGTCCCCAGACTGCCCTGTGGGCCAAGCAGAGGAGCGGGGTCTTGGTTAGGAGTCCTTGGTGCCCAAGGCTCTTGCAGTCTCACCGTGCTCTGGGGCTGGCTTTGGAGGCCCCAGGTGTGCTCTTCCTCTTTCCCATAGTCCCAGCCTGCAGCTCAGCTTTGCAGTGTGCATTTGTATCAGGTGGTGTGGAAGGACCTTCTCTCCAGAAAGCAGGCAACCTGGGCCTGTCAGGCTTTCCCTCTCCCCTCTCAGGGACCACTGAATATCACTTTCTTGTTTGTTTACCTTTTTCTCTGACTATAGAAGGGAAGTATTTACTTCTGAGGCTCAGGGAGGTGGCTGTGGCTGAGCTTCTCGTATGTGGCTCCAGGTCTTCAGGCTTGTGGTGGGACTGTAGGGGCTCCAGCAGCCAGTGAGACACTCTCCAGGTAGGTTTTGTAGGCATGGGAGTGCAGGAAGAGGCTGCTGCTTAATCATGGGTTTGTGGTCTCTTTGATACTACCTCCCTTTGTTCATCCCTTGTGCTCAAGCTCCCTGCACATTTTGTTTTGCATGTTCTTATTTTTATTTTTTATGTATTTGGTACAGGGTCTTACTACACAGCTCAGAGTCATAGTGATAGCAATCCTCCTGTTTTCAGCCTACTCAGCACTGGGATTACAGGTGTGCACCACTATGCCTGGTTTCAGTGGCCAGCTCAGCTAGCCCGGGGGCAGGAGGACACAGCCACAAACAAAGGAACAAAAGGGGGTGAATGTGCTGCTGAACCAAGCAACCGGACCAAAATGGAAGTTCATCCCTGTCAGTCCTGACTGTTTCCATGAAGCCTGTCCTCAGCTCAGGCCCGGGGGACATTTATTAAACTCTTTCGTTTTGTTTCTAAGAGAACCTTGCTTGCACTTGAGGAAACTGAGACTATGGAAGTACTAGGACCCAACAAGACTCAGCTGGATACTCACACAGCAAGTCAGGCTGCCGAGCCGCTGCCCCCAGCGTGATGACGGCTGGCTTGATAAAATGCCTCGCTTGCATGTGAGGCGCCTGAGTTCCAGCAGTGCTGGGCTTCGGGCTTCCTTGAGAGGAGCTATCTTGAAGAGAAAGGCCTTTGCTGTGCACTACAAGGCTGGCTTCTCCCCTACCAACTTGAGGACGTCTCATGAGAGAGCTTCCTTGTGGAAAGAGTCTGCCTCTGGGTCAGAATCCACGCAGCAGGCTACGCCAATGGCCCAGCCCTTTTGACCAAGATCCCAGTGAAACCCTCACTGCCTCTCTGGGCCACAGTTGCATACACACAGGTCTCTTTTGCCAACTGGTTCCCTTAAACAATGGAAACTCTTGCCCTGTCTAATTCTGAACATGAACAAGGATTAGAAGTCAGAGGTCAACATATTCATTAATGAGTTGCGAGGGTCAGAGAAAAAAGTTAAGCAGCGGAATTTGCTGAATGCACAAAGTTACTCAAGTTACCCATCCAGGGAAGAAACAACATAGACTATCTTCTATGATGTTGTATATATTTTTTTCTTACTCGGAAACTACTTTCTCAAGGTGAAATATATTAAGGCAATCAGTGGTGCAAGACCACACTTAGTATCCTCCGTCTTTTCTGCTGAAATATAATTTACAATAAACAGTGGAGAATTTGGACTTTAAGCATCGTGATTCCTGAAGTTTGACTCATCACTTGTCAGGAATGCCTGATGCTCTGAAATCACAGACATGTGGAAAGCAGTTGCTGGGCCAGAGGGTCTTCCAGAGAGGAGGGGCCAAGAAAGGGCAGGTCCTCTGGTCACAAGATGTCCCCACAACCTCTGCAATACCCCAGAACTCTGTCCTCTTCCTCTTGGAAGCTTGGTCTCTGGAATCAGGCTTTTGGATCTGTATAACAGCCCTTCCCACTATGAGCTCTGGGGCCTTGAATGCATTGCCAGAATTCTCCTTATCTCAATTTCTTGTCCCTTACACAGACATTTCTAGATGGCACTTGGGCATGGGTTTAGTGAAATGATATGTGAAATAGCTTGGGATAATATCTGGTTTTAGACTCGCGTCGCGTGATCACACACAATGGCATTGTTATTCATCTGCAGATAATCGGATGGCATTCAAATCAAGCTCCCGAGAGTCCTGCACAATAGCCTTGCCCTGGCTGAACAACAGCCTCTAGCAAGTGAGTCTGTCAGCTGAATGCCACTTAGATTTCACTGGACTCTGATCTCAAGCACGCAGCCTACACCAGAGCTTGGGTTCAGTGTTTCCAATCATGTTGTACAACACGCTCACAGTATGGCTCCAGCCTGTGCTGAGGTAGCTACTGCTAGCAGAATGGAGATGTACTGGTAAGACTTAGATAGGTGGGATCTGGACAGGAACAGATCAGGAGCTACCGGAAATGGTCCAGACCTTTTTTGAGAGTCTTGGTCCTCTGGTGCCTCTGAAGAAATTGTCCTTTACTCAGTCTTAAATTCAGATCCTGTTCTTTGGAGGTCCTGTTGATCTGAACTTCGTTAGAATCTGCCTCTTCTCTGTTTTGGAGGATGGAGGCTGATACAGTTTACTGAAGCAAACTAACCTCTGTGTAGAGGAAGCTTTTTGACCACCAAAGGCAAGCAGGTGTTTTTCAAAGCCCTAATTGCCAGAGCCTCCTCCCTACATGGGCAGCCCTGTGGGTGCTCCTCTCGGTGCTGGTTATGTCTCAAACTGTAAGACTATGAGAAACATGCTATCCACATCACCCTCCAATTCAGACCAAAACATTATGGCCAGTTAGCAGGTTTGTTGTTTGTTGTTTCCTTATTGTACAATTACCAGCTTGGGGAGAATCAGAATGAGCTGGGATACTGGGAATTCCTTCATCCCAATTCTACTTAAGAAATCAAGGTATATGCACCTTTGTGTTGGACAGATCGCTTCCTCCACTGTGAGATCAACATGCTTTGGCATAATGAAATGGAACTGCAAGTGAATACAAATGTGTGCATCTAAATGGGGAGTTTCTGGACTTTTTGATGGCAAAAGCCTTACTTAATGTAAACTGTTATGGCTTTCTTGTTGTTTGCTTGGGCTTTTAGGAGAAAATGAAATGATTTCAGGTCTCCCAAACCCACAAATCATGCCACCATATGTGTGTGCTGATGACACAAGAAAGTCACGCAGCTTGTGAGGACCGCCTGAAGCGCATGGCCTGCTCTTCCTTCCTTTGCTGTGCATGCCTGTAAATCATCTTGTAATGAGATTTAAGCTCCTATGCCCTTCCGCAGCAGCTGGTGGTGGCAGACAGTAGCGGAGTGCAAAGGGCACAGGAGGCTGCCAGGGAATGGGGTGGGCTGCAAGTGCCCCCACTCCTCTGGGGGCCGGTCCTTGCAGTCTGACCGGCAGTCTCTGACCTCTGCCCCCACTCTATCCATGCCTCTTTTCTCTCTTTGCCCACCATCACCTCCAGCTTTCCCAGCTAATCCTGCAGGTAAAGAAAGGAGGGAATACACTGGATGTGAAGGGCTTTAGGACAAGCTGCATGCGCCTATCAGCAGATGTGCCATGTTGGAAATCATCTTGGAGATATACAGATTATAGTAGATTAGGTGATAGGAGAGCTAGGAGACAGATGGTAGGTAAGTGGTAGATAAGAGATAGATAATAGGGACATGGATAGATAAGGCTATAGCACAGGAAGATAGTAAATAGGTGATAGGTGGCTAAACAGTAGACAGATAATAGATAAGTAGATAGCAATAGTAAATTAAGAGCAGGTATATAGGCAGATGACAAATAAGTAGTTAAGTAAGTAGATGATAAGCAGATAGACAGATTTCATAACTACAAGAGCAGTGCCTGATGGGCTATTGAGGAGGATGCACTGGGGCAGTGATCACTGGAGACATGAAATCAGACCTCTCCTCCCTGTACACTGCATGATGAGAAGTGTCCCCACTCTCGGCCTCCAAGGCAGGCAGCCATGATGCCTCCGTCCAGGCAGTACTTCCCAACCAGAGTGGCTTGCGCACACACTTCTGCCTCGGAGGGGACAAGGGCTCTCCCAGCCCAGGGCTGCTGGTGGGCCTTAGCTATGCAGACGTGGTTTTCAGGGAAGAGTGCCAGAGAGGGGGACAGGTGGTGATGGGGAGAACAGGATTGCAGAGCAGAAGGAGCCCACGGCGCCTTCAAAAGGATGAGGGTGGCAAAGATCCAGGACCCCAGCTCTGGCTGGGTACTTTTGGGGGGCTAGTCAGACAGGCAAGTGGAGACAGAGGACTCTTATAACAGACACCAATTCACAGTCTTCTGTCAAACCTGAGTGTACTCACATAGCTGGTACCCCATGCAGCGGGGTGTTCTCCTCGAAGGGACAGGGACCAGGCTACCTTGGCAGGAGTTAACAGCAGGGGCATAGAGATGCAGCCAGAGTGGGACCCAGTGCCAGGAGCTGTGCCTCCAGCAGCTTTGAACTCCTTCTTGCAAACCAACTGGCTCCAACCGATGTGGCCCAGACAGCAGAAGAGGGCCTGATACCTTAGGACCTCTTAGGGGTAATTTAAAGGCTTTTGCCTGGTTTCTCCAAGCTTCCTTCCTCTTGCCCAAGACATTGAGGAGAAAGGGGCCCCAGGGAAAGGAAGGCAGAGGAAGGACAAATTAGAGAGTGCCCCTACTCTGAGCCTCCAGGGGAGGGTCCTGCCCAGTACTGGGCAATGGACATACAGGACATCCACGGGGAACAATCCAGATGCAGTGAGGTCACCCAGGTCCATAACATGAATGAGAAGAAAGCCAAGTTCAGTATATCCCAGAAACTAGTAAGACACAAGAGTAGCAGCAGAAAACAGCACTCCGACCACCCCTCAAGCCCACACTGCCTATCCTGTGGTCCTGGGTTTGGATTGGTTATGCATGGAACAGAATAATTATTCTGTTATTATTTAAAAAGTATAGTACACAATTATTTTCAGTTCCACTAACACTCATCTGAGCACCATTTTAATGGCAGAATAGCAATAGATCCCAACTGAGGCTGCACCCACCAAAGAGTTTTTGTACCTTTTTTGGGATATAATTCAGCCCATCAAAGCAAATGTGTGATCTTCTTTGGAGACCAAGGAAAGTGGGAAGTCTAGGCACCACTCCCAAAGGGGGAAGTCTTTGCGGGGGATCTTGGTGGTTAAGGCCAAGAGGAGACATTTTAGCTACAGTGAGGCTGTCGCTGTGAGAGCAGAGGCGTGTGAAGGAGCCTCAGCGAGATTGTTCTGTAAATGCTTCCCTGAAAAGCAGCACGGGAGGCAGCAGTGGGGTATCCTCACAAATGCTTGCAAGAAGAGGTCAAAGGAATCTGTTCCAAGTGTCACCAGGACATGGGAGTCAAAAGGATGAGGGTGACAAAGACCCAGGACCCCAGCTCTGGCTGCGTACTTCTGGGGAGCTAGTCAGAGAGGCAGGCGGGGACACAAATCCCTTATAACAGACTCGGAATTCAGTCTTCCGCCAAATCCGAGTGTGCTCACCTGGCTGCTCGCCTCTCTGAGCCATGAGCACTGTGTGATGAGTGGGCTCCTGGGATGTTTCAATAATGAAGGAAGATGTTCGGGGTGATACACTGAGTAAAAGATAAGATCTGCATTTATATGTGGCATATGTTGAATTAAAGCTATTTATTATACAATATAATTTACTATAAAATGCAACTTCGCATGATGTAATATATCAAATATACACACTATGTACACATATGTGCATTACTTCACATTATGTGTAGAAAGTGATTAGTATTAAAGAATACTGAGCAGAGGTCAGCCAAGTTGACATCGTATTTTTCTCAGTAGTTTGGCTCATTATGGTTTTCTTTGGGTTTTATCTATTTCTTGCTTGCATATTTTTTGTTTGTATTTTCTTAGGGAAGAGTCTACAAGGTGTTCAGGGTCTCACCACTACTAGATAGGACTAGTAGTGATCCATCTGTTTAGAGCCTCCCAAGGGATGGGATTACAGGTGTGCGCCACCATGCCCAGTCTCAACTGCCATCTCACTGCACTCCTGGGGTGGGGCTGGCAGGAATCAAACCCTGGGCCCTTGTGCCTTCTTGCAGGCCCTTTAATCTGTTGAGCTATTTGGCCGGCCCCTGCTTACACGTTTATAATAAAATTGTAAATGTTTGCAACACCCTTCCGAACAAGACCAGCCTCACCTGCCTGCAGGTCCATAGACCCTGTATTTCCCGGGCTGTACACAAGTCCTCTACCTGTTCTGCACTCACTTTGTATGATCCATCTGCATCTTTGATTGGGTGAGTGGAGACAGCTGTCACTCTCCATCCTAGCTCCACCAGCGACCTTCCTCCTGAGCTCCAGATTGAAGATTCCAGCTGTGATGTAGAGGTTTTCCCAGGTGCACCTTGAGCCTTCAAGTCAGTGGGCTCGGGAGCTTTTGCTTCAGACAGCGATGCTCGGTGGCTTGGTGGCGCAGACCCCAAGACTCACAGACTCCAGAGATGGGTGCTCACATCCTTCTCCTCCTCACTCCGGGTCTCCACACCCGGAATGGAGCGCAAACTGCAGCTCCTCTTTCCAGAGCTGTCATTTCCTTCCTGCTACTCATCCTTTCCTACCTTGCATCTAGGACCTTTTCCTGCAAACTGCAGCTCCTCTTTCCAGAGCTGTCATTTCCTTCCTACTGCTCATTCTTTCCTACTTTGCATCTAGGACCTTTTCCTGTCCGTGTTGGTGGGTTTTCATCAGAGAAGGAAAAGATTGGACCCTGGTTTGCTTTACAAAGCAGTCCGTGTGGGTGGGGGATGGATCTGCTCTGGGGACATCTAATCCTGGACCTCCTTCCTGTTCCCCTGGTACTTATTTTAACTCTGTAGGCCTGGAGTGGGGGAGATGTTTTCTTTTTCTTCTTTTAGATTCTTTGCAATTTTGATAAAACCAAAACAATGTAAAAATAATTTTTAAAACATCTTCCCCAGCCTGCAAAGTCTCATTCCCCTGACCTCTCCCTAACATCCCAGTCCCACATTATTCCTTCCTGAAAGCTAATACACAATTCAGAACTCATTAGCATATGCAGATAATTCACATGTTTTCTCCAGCCTTGAATCTTCTCCTGGTTAGGCAACATTCTGTCTCTCTTCGCTAGAGATTTCTGCTAGCTTTGCCTAACTATAAGGGCAGATTTCAGATGATTTTGTTAGTTGAGAGAAGTTGACACCAATCTGTGTATAAACTTCTTTACATGGCAGTTTTTTTCACTTTTACAGATAAATTTTAAAAAAACCTATTATACTAAATACTAAATGGATCGCTGTCCTGCCCACATGAACCCCTGGATACTTCCCAGGGAGACCCCCTAGAGAGCTGCCCAGTCAGTAGATGTACCCACTAGCAGCACACATCCCTGCAGGCAGCTCTGGCTCAGTGAGGGCCCCTTTCCCAGTTTCTGCTCCTTGAGGAGATGTTGCTTCCTGCTTTGTGGCAATGAACTATTCCCACCTATGCTGTGCCTGCTGTTTGTCTGCTTTGCCTTTTAAAGCATGCTTACGATACTCAAATGACCTTCGCAGAGCTGGTTCCCAGAGCCTCCTTTTGAATAACCACCGAAATGAGGACATATTGGAGGTGGTTTCTCTAATTCAAGCCTGGTGTTGGGCATAGGGCGGGTCCTGTGTTCCATTGGGCAGGGATGCTCAAAGCCCTGGACCAGAAACTGGTACTGTCTGTGGCCCACGAGAAACCAGGCCACACAGCAGGAGGTGACTGCCAGGTAAGCAAGTGAAACTTCATCTGTATTTATAGTCACTGCCCATGGCTCCAATTAACACCTGAGCTTAGCTCCTATCAGATCAGCAGTGGAATTAGCTTTTCACGGGAGTGTGAACCCTACTGGGAACTCTGCAGGCAAAGAGATCCAGGCTGCATGCTCTACTGGAGACTCTAAGCCCACTCCTTCAATCTACAGAATAATTATCTTCCACAGAATTGGTCCCTGGTGCCCGAGAAATTTGAGGACCACTGCGATGGGGAATGTGGAGGAACCCTGAGATGAATTCTATTGAAACAGGAGCCAGAAATAAGGTATAATACCCTCTTTTGAGTACACCCTCATAGGAATTGATTGGTAGAAACTGCTCTGTGTTTGTGTCATACAGAACTTACCATGGGATATGGTATGGATCAGGGCTTGAAGAACTGTGACAAGTAGCACAGCTGAGCCTATGGTGGGGAATAGGAAAGAGTGAGGACCCCTTTGAGGTTCTTTGAAAACAGTTCCCTGTATTTTCCTTCTCTTGCTTGGAGGCCAGAGTTTCCAAGGTATCCAAGGCTCCAGGCACCAGGCCGCCCAAGGAGGGACTTGCCTGTGGACCAAGCTAATTAGCATAATCATCAGGAGCACATTCTTATGTGAGAATAGGGAAGAGAGTTTCCTCAAAGGGTGAGTGAAACACTCATGCATATGCCTAGCTCCTGCTTTCCCAGGAGCCAGGGAAGTGGGTTGCCCTTGCCCTCCTAGGAGCCTGGGCCATGCACATTGAGCTTTGCCTCTGCTTAGAGCAGCACGCTCGTTGGCCAATGCCACATGGGACTTTTGTCCCCAGCCTCCAAACAACGTAGAAGGGACCGGTAACTCCAATTGTTGCTGCCAGAGTACCTTAGTCTGGCTATAAAACTCAAGATCAAGACTGTCACATTACATCCCACGTGTGCATATACAAATACATGTGCATGAATTAAGGCTTAAGTAAGTAGTATCAGCCTTCTTATCTGCAGAGCTTTCTGATCTTAGGTGAGAAAAAAAATCTTGTCAGAAAGCTTGCATCAAAGAGAGATAAATTTACTAATTGAAAAATGGTTTGCATGGAGGAAAGTATGGAGATGGCAGCGATGTAAATCAGCATATGTCACGATCTTGAAAAAATCATGCCCAGCCCGGAGGAAAGCAAGCAAATCCAGAGAATAAGGAACGAGCCCTAGAAACACAATGAAAGCGCTGGGTATTTTAGTTTGTATGGGGCAAAGCTGACAAGGAGCTGGGAAGTGGCAAGAATACTAGAGGTGTCCCCAGTACGCCTTTGGAGTCAGGAGGGTGGCAGCTGCCCAACTAGGGAGGCCAGACTGGCTTTTCTTGCAAGCTTTTAAATGCATGGATGCTAAAGCAGTCTTCCTTTGAGGCCCCAAACAAGCACTGGTTCACTGCGGTTGGAATTTTGCAGTTTAACGGCCTGGAGTTCATGGAAGCTGCTGCCCTGCAGCCAGCAAGGACTTCCCAGAGCTTGGTTAGGCCTCAGAACTGATACCCTATGCTGATGTCAGAAGATAAGAGAGGCAGAGAAAGGCGCTACAAACGAGGGACCCGGGTCTGCAGCGGGAGGGACAGCCCAGTCACTGGGACGAGCGCCGCCTCGTGGTGATTGTGTATAATTAGCGCAGACCAAGGCCGTCTTCTGCAGGCGCCGCCTGTGAGCTCCGGGTGGAGCAAGGATCTTCCCAGGGAAGCTCTGTCCTTGCGCACCCGCAGCTCCTTGAGCAGCGACAGGGGTCAGCTGTAGCAAGGCACGGAGAAGTACGGTCCTATGCCTGAAAGAATCCAGGAGACGTTCACAGAAGGCAAAGCCGCCCGACAAAGGGGACCTCTTGTGCAAAGGCCCCGAGGCCACTGTTTGGAGGTTTACAACACAGCGAGTAGGGGGTAGGCCCGAAATAGCATGCGCCAAGGCAGAGGGTCTGAGGCCAGCAAACATCTAAAGCGGACTTTAGACCTATAACCAACCTCTCAATTTCTAGCCCAAGCGGACCCTTGAGGGCCTTAGGAAAACTATTTGGCAGATTCGTCTCAGACAAAAGTCTACCCGTATCAGTAATAGTGTGGGGTGCCCACCTGGCACGGGGAACTGCAGTGTAGTATCGATTGGGGCTCTGCGCCCTAGATGGACTAAGCCAGGTAATGCGCGACGGTGCCCTCAGCTCCGCCCGGTGGCGGACGTGCCTGGCTTCCGCACCACCACCTTACTTTGGCTGGGAAGAGAGCACGGAGCCGGGAGCCCCGGCCAACCACGCGCGCCTCCCCGGAGGTGCGCATGGTCCCTGAAAGCCGGTGGCCACTAGCAGCACGGAGGCCAGCAAGGGGCTTCAAGGGACAGGCTCAGCTGGACACTGAGGGGGACGCCTTTACCCCTGCCGCACTCCCCATTCCTACCCAGCCTCTTCTCCGTTCCAGCCCAGCCCCGCGCCCTCGCCTTTCTGCCGTGAAGTGGGGCTGGGGCGGAGGCGAGGGGTGGAGACTGGGTCCGGGCCGGCCGGGGGCGGCTGCTTGCTCCGAGGGGGGCGCGGGCAGGAGGAGGGGCTCCCGGCGTGGGGCAGGGGCGGAGCGAGCCATAGCGCCGCTGAACCAAGTGAGTTCGCTTCGGAGCCCGCCGCCGCCGGCCCGCACCTCGGGCGCCCGCCGCCCCGCCGCCCCCGCCGCCCGCGCGGGGATGTAGGATGCTGGCGGGCGCCAGGCTCCAGCGGCGGCGGCGGCAGCTGCAACAGCACCAGCAGCCCCGGCGGCGGCAGACTATCCTCTGGCCAATGAATGCGGACCCGCCGCAGCCGCCCTGGGTTTGGATGGTGCCTGGCTCCGCCGGGCTGCTCCGGCTGGGCGCCGGGGTCGCGCCCCCACCGATTCTGCTAGCCGCGGCCCAGCCTCCCGCGGCCCCGCTGCTCCCGGGGCTGCCGGGCTGGCCCGCCCCGGGCGAGCCCTTGCTACCACTGCTGCCTCTGCCCTCTGCGCCAGACCACGCAGCCGTGCACCACTACCCCCTGCTCCACGGACAGGTAACGTCCCCGTCCCCAGTTCCGTCTCTGGTCGTCGGCTCCTTCCTGTCCCCAGGCTCTGCCCTCGCCCTGCATACGTTGGCTTTGGTCCTCGGGTCCTTGCCCTTTCATCCCCCAGGTGTTCTCGCATCCCCACCCCATCAGGGCGCAGCTGGAAAACCTTGCGTCGGCAAGAAAGTTCACGCTTCGATGTCCCGTTTTGCCTCTCGGCAGTTTTTGCGGTTTCTCTTCTCGGTCTCTGGACAGAGCGATTTGGAGACCCGCACCCCAGGCCAGCACTGGGACAGCCTGGCCGCCACAACTTTTGCCCGAGCCAGGGTCCTTGTGCAGAGCGCGGTGCCCAAGTCGCCCACGCTGGAGCCGAGCGCTGCAGCCCCGTACCGCGGATGATATCCTCTCGAAGTTAATACTTTTACAGCCTCTGTCAGACTTGAAAAGCAAGCTGGGAATCAATAGCTATTCCTGATTCTCATCTGGTTTCTCCCCCTTTCAAATAGACTCAGGAAATGCTTAAGAGAATTCGAGCCAATGGAATCCAGCAGGGAAACCCTGCCTTTAATACTGAGAAATGCTACCGAAGATTTTCCCTCCTGTCCTAGGCCTGCCTGGGTCCACCAAATTCGCTAATGCCTATTACACTCTAGAAGAGTTTGGCGTTTAAAGCCTGGAATCAGAAAGAAAAAGTGACTGTACCTTTGATTAACGGTGCAACAGAATAAGGCAGGTTGGTTTTGGCAAGATCCCATTGTTGCCTATCTAATTTTGCAGATACATTTAAATCAGAGAGTAACATTTATTTCATTCCAAGGATTGAACTCATTAACATATTCAAATAAGCATTGTTAGAATTCACCTTTTAATAAATTTTAATCTAATATTGTCTTGTGAGCTTTTCTAAGAAGATGTCGTTAAACTCCTACACTGGTTTTTAGACTTAATGACATCACATATGTGGTACTGGCTATCTTAGTTTGATATAAGATTGGGTTTATTGGCTAAACACTGATAGCTTTTGCCATATTTTGGAAGGTTGTTATATCAGAGTGTTACCACTAGAGGTATATAATGTCAAGAACTACAATTTTTTTTTCTATATAGAAAACTGCATTTTTTTTCTTGTACAAATTTAAAAAGGAAAATCCAGAAAAACTTCCTGTCAATTATTTAAAGATTTTTGTGCTACCCACTTTCAAGTAGCAATATTTAGAAACAGAAGAATATTTTAATAGGTCAGGAAAAAGAACAGCATTGTGATTTTAAAACAATAGATATTGAAGTGTTCCGTGCTAATCGAACAGTGCATCTTGTTCATTCTGCCTTGAGGAGAAATCAGTGATGATAACTGGAGTGACTGTCTCCCAGTTGGCTGGCCCTGTCTGTACTGTCCCTCTTACTCTCTGCACTAGGATCTTGAGTTATGTGATACTCACGTTTTCTTTGCTGTAGAATCTCTTTGTACTGATGAACCTTGGTAAACTTTGATTCTTAACTCTTTGGCTATTTGCATTTTGAAAATATTAGTTAAAGTTTTTTAAAAAGATAATGATAATCAATTAAAATGTTACATTGAAAGGAGAATCAGAACTGTAGCCCTATGCTTGTTTATGAGAGAAACTGAGTGGTTTAAAAGGAATACCAGTATTTTTCCTTTCCATGATGGTTTCTTGTTCTCTCAGAGAAGAACCCCATTTCTTACTGTGTCTTCACGGTTTGTGCTTAGTTTTCTTTCTCTGATGAAGAATGCTGTATTGGTAGTACCTTGTGATGATTCAGCTATGCAAACTTCCATGCATTTCTTTTTTATTTGCAAATGTTTATAGATTTTCTTGGTTGGGGAAAGAATTTTTTCATGGAATCAAATCTATATATTTTTAAAAATTCCTTTTTCTTTTCGTACCATCTTGAAAAATATTTTCATCAATATATGTTTACAGTACATAATGATTACATTCATCATGGGGAGCTGGTACATGGATAGACACATTTTAAGTGTTTTTAATAACGGTTCCTTTCTCCTCCCTCCCTCTCTTTTCATTGCTTGGTTCTTTTCCCATTTGCAAAACATCTATTAAAATTCTTTTTTGAAAGCAATTATTACAGTGTCTTTTGGTACAAAGTAGAGTTGATTGATTTGGGCTAACGAGGATGCACTTCTTTTCTTGTGTGTTGTAGTGGCTGTGTGGTGGCCATTCTCCATCAACAGGACTGTCCCCTTCTACCACTGTGGAGTTGGTGCCCATTTTCCCACATGTCTGTGCTTTGACTCTGCCACCTCCTGTTGGGAAGAGTTGGATAGATAAAAGGATGCCTAATTGCAAGGTACAAGTGCAAATGTTTTCATTGGATAAGTGGACTTTTAATTATTATTGTATCAACAGAAAACACCATGCATTTTTATTAATTGTAATAAATTGATGTAAGAATAGAAATTGAGTTGGGATTAGATTGACCTGGTCAAAAGCATTCAGCAAAACACAGGGGTATTTTGTTTCAGCTTAAAATACTTGGAATCCATATAAAAATGTGAAATTTCAGATTTCTGAATCATACTCTACTATTTAAAAAACCAGTTGTAAGATCTATCACCAACGATTGACATCTAGCCTTAAGCATTATATACTGCTTTGCTCTTGCTGTTGCAAGTTTTCGTCTTTGTGACACTGTTGGTGAGTTTTCATCTTTCTGATGGCTTGGTTTGACTTGTGAATTCAAATTTGTAGATGACATTCTGCTTACCTAAAAAACAAAGAGCAAGTGAAATGTTGACTTGTTCTACAACAAATGAAATGATGACTACATTTGAGTGATTCTTCACCCTGTAGACTGGCTTCTGGGCTGAAGTGACTAGGTTAGTATTTGAGGACTAGCTCAGAAAACATTAGCTAAGATAGAATGTGTAGTCAAGCCCTTTCCTTCACATTCTAGAACAACACATTTATAGAATGTCCAGGAGCAGAATACACAGTGTTTGACCAACATAAGACAACAAATATGTAGCTTTTCTCAGGAGCCTTACCTTACAGGTTGTGCTTGTATTGTCTTTGGACAGATCTTTTTTAATAATTCCTTTGCTCTGGATTCAACATGGATACATCCTGAGGAGTCGAGATTGTTTCCTGGGCATGGAAAGCCTCATGTC
>NDGN011482037.1:0-10429 GCA_002564285.1 Tympanoctomys barrerae
TATGTAATTCAGGCTGCTTTAAACTATGAAACCTCCAGTAACTGTGAGCTAAATAAACCTTTCTTTCCCTCCCCCCAAAAATTGTCTTTTTGATAAGATCAAAGGAATTGGTCTAACTAACTATAGTCAGGAACTAATAAACATCGAATGTTTCCCATAAACTCTTCTTCATATAATGTTTCATTGGATAGGGGGTTCCTGGGACAATTCTTTACTCCTGAGGTCTAGACTTTTCCAAAGAGAGACCACTTTATAATGAGATATTATCAAGTCCCCAAATTAGCATCTGAAGAATCCAAACATTATAGGAGTTAGATATTCAGTTCTCTGAGATTTTACATTTAGGCTTCTGATTCACTGTGAGTTGGCTTTTGTGCAGGGTTAGAGATAGAATCTACATTTAGTTTCCTAAGTATGGATAACTAGATTTCTCAGAACTAATTCTTAAAGATGTTTTTTTCCAATGTTTATTTTTGACACTTTGGTCAAGAAGATATGGTTGCATAGGTTTATTCTTGTGTTGATTATTCTATTCCATTGGTCTCCATATCTATTTTTTATGATAGTATTAGGTTATTTTTGTTACTATGGTTTTATAGCATTAAAATTATAGCATTAAAATTGTATATTGTGGTATCTCCAGCATTGTTTATTGTACTTATGATTTCTTTGGCCATTCTTGGTCTTTTATGTTTTCACATAAATTTTAGAATTTTTTTCTTCTATTCTATGAATATGGTTCTATTTTTAAGGGGATTGCACTGACTCTGTGGATAAATTTTAGTAATTTGATCATTGTAACAGTATTAATTCTGCTCATCAATTAACATTGGAGAAATATAATATCTCCTTCAATTTGTTTCATCAGTGCTCTACATTTTTCAGTGTAGCGGTCTTTTCTCTCTTTATGCTTAAGGGTTTTTTTCAAGCTACTATTGGATGGAAATGTTTTCCTGATTTCTTTCTTTCTGTATTTATTATTTGTTGGCGGAAAAGTCACTGAATTTTGTGTTTATTCTGTATCCTACTACTTTTCTGACCTTATCTGTGAGTTCTAAATATCTTCATTTTTTCTTTCTTTCTTTCTTTTTCTTTTTTCTTTTCTTTTTTTTTTTTGTATTTAGTACATGAGCTACAGGGTTTCACTACATAGATTGGGCTTGTAGCGCTTCTCCGATTTTCAGCCTCCCAAGCACTGGGATTACAGGCGCATGCCACCATATTCAGTCTCAATGGCCATCTCAGCATGCCATGGGGCAGAGTTGGCATGGCATGTGGGGATCCAGCCTAGGTCCCTGTGTCTGCCTAAGCAGACACTTTAGTCTGCTGAGCTATCTGGCTGGCCCTCTAAATGTCTTCATGTTGAGTTTTTATAACCTGAGAAGTACAGAATTGTATCATCTACAGATAGGATTAATTTGGCTTTTTCTGTTCTTATTGTGTTCCTTTTACTGTTTTTCTCTTGAGTAATTAATTGCTCAAAGTCTCAAATACTATACTGAATATGAGTGATGAAAGAAGATATCCTTGTCTTATTTTACAGGAGTTTTCTCCTATTTATGATGTTGGGAATAGGTTGTCATATAATAACTATTTTTATGTCTATCTATTAGAAAAATGCAAACAAAACTATATTGAGATTCTAGCTCATCCCTGTCAGAATGGAAATCAAGAATACAAAAACAAAACAAACAAAAAAGTGCAGGCAGGGGGTTCAACAGAAAAGGAACGTGGGCTGGAGAGATAGCTCAATGGTCTAAGTGCCAGCCTGTGAAGCACAAGGATCCGAAAGCAATTCTCAGTATGGCATGCATGCGGCCCCAGACAGTGCAGGCCCCAGAAACTGGACGTGGTGGTACATTCCTATAATCCCAGTGCTGGGGAGGCTGAGACAGGAGGATTACTATGAGTCTGAGCTGTGTTGCGAGACCCTGTACCAAATAAATAAATTATAAAATTATAAAATAAGAGAGAGAAAAGGAACACTTCTACACTAATGATAGAAATTTAAGACAAACACTGTGCAATCTTATGTGGAGTTTCCTTAAAAAATCTAAAAATAAAATTAAAATATTCATTATTAGAGTTGTCCTATATATACCCAAAGGAATGAAAGTCAACATACTTTAGAGATACTTACATATTTATTAGTAGTACATCACAACTTATGCTAGCTAAATTATGGAGTGAACTTAGGTGCTTGTTAGTGGTTGAATGAATAAGGAAAATATGACAATAGAGTGTTATTTGGCCATAAAGAAAAAAAATCATGTCATGTACAGTAAAATGGATGAGACTAGAGATAATCATATCCTGAGTGAAAATGTGATTATCACTTGGAAAAATGTTTTCAGCCTCCCCAGCCTAATTCCAGTGCTGGGAAGGCTAAAAACAGGAGGATCACTGAGAGTCCAAGCTTCATAGTGAGACCCTGAACCAAATACATAAAGGAAAAAAAAAAAAAGGGGTGTTAGAGAACAGTAAAGGGGTAGGGGAGAGATGAGGAGAGCAGAGGGTTATGGGATTTAGGTAAGCGTAACTGTAATAGATAACGTCCAAGTATGATATATTTATGCAATTTATATATATATATTATATATGTTTATATTTATTTATTAGTATGCCACAGTAAATTCCATAATTCTACGTAATTAACACTCTCTCATAAAATAATAAAATAAAATCCTCTGAAATATTTGATTCTGGACCCATAGCTTGATTTCAGATTTGCTGCATATTTTGGATCAAATTTTAGCTATCATTTTTAAAAGATATGTTTTACTGGGATCTCTTAACAAACCATAGGCCTACTCTTGGCAGCCACCCTTGAAAAACTCCACCCTTGAATACTTCCTCATACTAAGTATGATTAGAGGCCTTCACCTCCACCTCCACACCTCTACCAGCTTCAGGAAAGCCAACCCTCCTGTCCAGTCCTTATGTATCTGCAAGGACGCAGGGTGAATCATAGTCTTCTCTGGGGCAGCATGAGGCCATAGGGTGTGCCTTTGGTCTGGTATGCTGTGCATGTCCCTTTGATGATTCCCTGAGAGTTCTGTTATTCATCTAGCTGTGAGTAGACAAAAGCGTTTCTAAGGGCAAGTGACTGTCAAGATAACACACTAGTCCTCCCATGCTTGCCTCCAGCAGTAAAGATGTGTAAACCTTACTTCACTGGCTGACTGAAATTCTTTCCCTTTCCTTATCTGTCCATGTTGGAGGGAAAAGACAGCAATAAAGCTTGCTGGTACTTGCAGCCACACTTTGTGTCAGTCTCTATATAGTGCGACATTCACATAAAAGGGAAGAAAAACTTCTTTTATTTCCACTACAATAGGATCCTGGGCTTTAAACAAAGAGTTATTATCAGTCCTACTCACAAGGAAGAAATCAAGAGGCTTATATATGTAGGTGTATTTTCAGAATTTCTCAGACAATAGGTAGGGGAAACCCAAATTAAAATACTGTATGATCCTGTTTAGAATCCCACATGGTGTTATACTACCTACCATTTACATGAGAGAAGACAAACAGATATGAGAGTGAACATTGAACCTTCTTGTAACTAATAAACAAGATAAAGTGAAAAACAGTTATTCACAGAATGATAGTCTTTTTAATTTATGTAATTGAGGAAGTTTCCCCATTTACATTAAAATAGAAATACACGTAGACCCCAAGCCCACATAATCAAGATCAGCAAAATTAAGTAAATTCATTACAAAGTGCTATTCTCTCGGTAGCCATTCCCTCAGCTTTCTTTTACATCCAGAGAATTGAAAGCAATTTAGAAATTCAGCTACTGCTGTCTACTTGTGTGGTCTCACACGTAGTTGTTGTTATTCTGTGCTGCAGGCACATTAATGATTTCATCCATGGTCACAGCCCCTGAATCAATTAGTTTATCAAGTTTTAGTTTAAACAAAAATTTAACTACACAAAAATTTTCATGAAAATAGGAGTCAACTTTTATTTCATAATTTACTTTAGTTTTCATACATTCTCTTTATCCAAATTCATTTAAAAATTATGGGTTATATATAGCTTGAAGCTGGAATGAAACTCTTGATTTACAGAGACACATGTGACCTGAGTGAGAAGTTTGTTCACAATCTCAGAGACTTAATTTCTCTTGTTGACTTTTTTCTTGTATAACTTCCGGTGTTCAGGAACCACAAATTTTTAAACAAACTAGAAGAGGAATGAACATCTGCCTCTGTGTAAAGAAAGCAGGCCTAAACTCTGAGGCTGGGACTGCAATGTGCAAATGCTTCCTGGCTATGGCTTATTGATTGAATATCACATACAGTGTTTTGACCTGCTGACTCTTCCAGAAGATTGCCAAGTTTTCAGCAAATCATAGATAAGAAATCAAGACCCACAAAAATGAAGGCACATATTCAATGTGTGTCTTCACTAAGACCCAAGTTTAGCTATGAGATTATCCTCATGCTAAAGGACACTTTCAAATCTCCAGCTAATAGTTCTTTTTAAGAACTATTAAAATAATAATCCACCTTTTCAGGTTATGTCTATAACGTTTGTCTTTCCTCTAGGCAAATTATAGAGCTAATTAGCTATAAAGTATTAATGTCCTAAAATTTCCAGGAAGTCAGTGAAATGTAACAGCCCAGAAAATGTTTGAGGGTCCGCAGGAGGTATACACATAGCAATTTATGCTGCTATCTAGGGCGCGAGTTCGCTGGGCCTACAGAGCTCTTATTCAAAGCACAGAGATACTTTTTTAGAGAAATGTAAAACAGAACAAAATGGATTTTGTCTACAGACTATTTCATGATTGGGTTAATATGACAAAAACCTGATAATTTATTAAACTTTCATAATAGTATGGCATCTTTGCTATCTTTGTGTCTGGTATCTAAATGATCTACCAAATAACTTCTATTGGAAGCTCAGGGGAGACACTCAAATAACGTAGTATAAGAAAGTATTAACTTTTTCATCTTAGAGTAGCTCAAGCTAAGAAATTTTTAATCAGTCCTGTTGCAGAAACCTTTCTCCTGACTTTCTTCCTGACAACTTCCTGCTTTCTCGTCCCATTGCCTCATTTTACTTCCTGTCCTGCCGTTTAGAACTACAGTGTTTAATGGGCCTTCCTTCAGCTTCAGTATCTGAGTGATTAAAAGAATAGCTACGTGCAACAGAGCTGTATGGCTTGTAGCATTCTACAGGGAACACTGTGGACATCATGGCCTTATATAAAGACCATTCTGACAAATTTGTCATCAAACTCTGGGAGAGGGAAGTGTGCCTGTGTTGATGAACTTGTGTGCTTCCTTTCTGCAGAAAATGATAGCTCTACAATTCACCTTCTTGTCCCTTCTTAGCATGTAAAGAAACAAAAAACTAGAATTTGCCCCAGTCACAGAAGTTTTCCTGAGGAGGATTTCCAGTGGACAGTCATACACTAGGTTCATCTTTAGCATTTACTTCTGCTCTTTTATTGTTTTGTTTTGTTTTTTTGTTGGACGTTTTTATTCTCGCTACAGTTATGCATTTTAAATGTGTGATTGTTGTGTCGGGGTTTAAGTTAGGATGCAAATAAGTTAACAGAATTATGTGTTTTGCAAATGTGTGTGTGTGTGTGTGTGTGTGTGTGTATTTGAGCAAGTGGAAAAGAGTAGGAAGGTGTAAAGAAGAGGATTTTGCTAAGATTTTTCGAACTATCTGGTATTGCTTTTTCGTTATGGAATTATTATAAAATTATTCAGACTGTATACTGAATATGTCAGTGTGTTAAGTGTACACAGAAGAAAACAAAACACTAACATGAGTTTGAGAGATGGAATGCTATGAAAATATGCCTGGTCTTGGCAGAATATAAATCCTACTAAAAGTTTCAAGCCCTTTTAGTGGTTATATAGGAAAGAAGTTGAAAAGGTCCGGAAGCCTATTATTTTAATACACAGATCACATTTTTTCTTAATATGGATTCAATTAAATTTTACAAAGCATATTTTTATTCTTTAAGAAGGACTTGGAGAAGTTACAGTAATATGAACTAAATATGAATTTAATACATGCAATGAAATACTAATAAAGTTCATGCTAATAAGGGTAGAGCTAAGAGTTTAGTGTATCTTTAACCTTTCACTGTTACTAATTCTAAGAGATTGTAAACCTGTTGGGGTTATTTCTAAGCTTAGAATGAACTTTTACCTAAGAAAGAGAACCATTTCTCCTGGTTTGTTAATTTAATGTAAATGCATATATATATAATATGTGTGTGTGCGTGTGTGTGTGTTTGTGTGTTTGCTAACTGTCACACGTTATGATCTCTGGAACTTTTGTCTAAGATCTGAAATCTTTGCTATGAGGGACCCATTCAAGATTCAGCTGGACCAAGTTGGGCAAAACTAGAATTAACAAGAAATGCTTAGGAGATGCAGTCTCCTTGTTTATGCCGTTTTATGATTAACGGAGGGTCAAGTCTGTTTGCAGTGAAGTCAAGGAAGAGGGGCTGGCATTTGAGGAATGCAATTCCATGTGTGCTTAATTTCCAGGAACTGGAGAAGTCGCACAGTGAAGTCGGCCTCTCTTCCACCCTGTTTGCAACAGCATGTGCCTCTCCTTACCATCGGTTTAATTCTATGTGGGGTACCTCTTCTTCTCTCACTAACTTCATTTTTGTAGCTATTAATGAATGAATAGACTATACAGCAGCTAATAGAGACTTAAATTTTTGCTTCTGGAGAATATTCATAGCTGAATAGGCAAACTCAGTAGATGGAAACCCTGTAAAACTCAATGGAGTAACCTTTCCTGGGTGATATTTGGTTTCCATGATAGGCAAGAAGCTGATTTCCATATGAGAGATTTTTATGATGTATTCACCAAAATCATTTTACAGAATGCTTCAGACCTACTCTGAATCATCATTGTGTAGAATGTCTTTCTGGAAAAAGAAATTGTTTCAAATTTTTAGCAGTGGGAAATTATTAATGTTAGAGGTGGTATATTTTAAGGGGGGAACTGATTTGCTATCAGTTCTAACAACTTGTACATTTTCCTCCTTTAAAAATATTCCATAATTAGATTCACATTTCCAAAACTGTACGTTGCCTTTCACTTATGTGGAAATTCTGAGCCATTTGTCTCAGTTTACAAAATTGACAAGCATGTATTTTTTTCTCCTGAAGTTGGGATAAAGTACTAAAAGCATTTAAAAAATTCATTTATCAATATACCTTTTTTTGTAGAAAAATATTATCTCCTGTGCATTGACTTTATTGCCTCACTGTCAAATCAGCTCATTCATACTTGTTTTTCACAGCTCACTGTGCAGGAATGAACAACGATTTCCTTCATCACTCATCTGCCTAAAAATTGTTTTGCTTATTAGTCAGTAGAACTTGTTTGCCTACAGAAACACAACATATCAGCTTAGATAGGTTTATTGCTCCATTTCTGTATACTGGTTTTGCCTTTGTCCAATAGAGGTACAGCAAAATATTCATGTTTGATATACAACAGAGTGAAAACAGACTCCCTTACTGGAGAACTCCAAGTTCTCTACCACTTGGCAATGTCCTTCCTTTCTTTTCTTATCTCCTACCTGCTCCCAAAATGAATCATTCCCTGTAGCTCTTCTAGATCACATTCTTAAGTGTTCCTTGTGCCTGGAATACCTTTCATTACTTCTATTGCTATCTCCTAAATATTCTCTTTCATATATATATATATATATTTCAAAATATTCTACTTATGAGATGTACAACATGTTATGATGGCTCATTAATAATGTATTATTAGGTTATAACCACTTACAAGAGTTCAATTACTTGAATCTTGATGGCTGATTTGTGTATATTTTGGTAATTTTATTAATTCTCAGGTGATTATAAATTCTCTCTGTTCTATCACTGATATCAAATATTGACCATATGCCAGATAGTGCATTATAAACAAAGATACTAAGAAGACTAAGACAACAATCCCGGCTCTTAATAGCTTACAGTAATAAGTAATTAGTGTATGTCATTATCAAAACAATGGGAGAGATTCTCAAAGTATTATTGAAATCCAGAAAGGCATCATAGTGGTCATATGTTCTCTTCACCACACACTGATGTCTGATTGGGTCATGAAGGATGCACTGCTTGGAATGAAAGATGCACAAGTAAAGAGAGGGAAATTGATTTTGAGAGAGAAAGGAAAGAACATGGTGTATTTGAGAGACACAAATGAACTTTATTCACAATTCCAAAATTCAAAGTGCTTGGAGACTAAAAATTTTTCTTAACTCACTCTGCACTGATCCTGATCTGACTTGATTTCAGTTCCTGAGAATAAAACTTCATCCAAACTGACATGAGAGGGGATGGGGAGATGGCTCAGTAGGATAAGCGCTTGACTGGCAAACTGACATGAGATGAATAATTTTATAATTTGTTACAGCTGTGTTTAATATAGTGTTAGCCCAGACCTCTGATAAATAATCTAAAGTTGAACACCGAGTTACCTTTAAAAAATCTGAAAAATTCCAAATTCTAAGACATCTGTTTTTATCACTGTTTTATAATGGATTTGGGGACTATAGGAGAAATTTTAATGGGTATTAAGGTGGAGGAGAAAAGATTAAGCTGGCAGGAGAATGAAGGGCAGGTTATGTAAAAGATTTTTATTTCAAAACTGACCAGTTTGCACTTGAACTTACAAACATGAAAAAGTAGGCATGAAAAGCCCAGATTAATTTTATTTTCAATGTTTATGTCTGAGATCCTTATCACATATTCATCAAAGAGTGTCATTCATGCCGGGACATTTGCTGTTTTCCTAGAACTGATCAGGTGCCTCCATTTCCATATGGCTTCCTTTAGAGTCACTGTAATGTAGCACACTGCAGAGTGTAACTTGAAGGTTTAGTTTCCCCACTTAATTACAACACAAGCTACACTAAGAGAACATTTGTTACAATTCATTTGAATATTCCTGTATATGTATATATATATATTTGTTGTTGTTGTTTATTAGCTTCCTAATCCAAAAATCTTCCTAATCCAAAAAGATTCAAAGATTCAAGCTAGTCAGGACTGTCTGTCAGTAATATCATATTGAATTTATTACGTGAATACTACATTTATAATGTTCTTACTATGTGCCAGAGTCTATTTCAAATGCTTTACAAATAATTATAAAATCACACATCTAGTACTGACAGCAAAGTTATGAAATTGATAAAATTCTAACACCCGCTTGTAAACTGGGGGAAATGATGTTTGAAGAAATCACTTAATTTGGTTAAAATGATAGCACCAGTAGCCATTTTTTTTTTTTTTTTTGTCTTGAAGTTACTAGGGATGGAACCCAGAGTCTTCACACTGAGTTTTACCTTTGGCTTTTTATTTGTTTATCTATTTTTTAAGTTTGAGACAGTGTATTGCAAAGTCACTAAGTTACCCTCACTAGGCTCGAACTTGTGATTCTACTGCCTCAGCCTCTGAGAGCGCTGTGACTACAGGTGCATGCCATCATGCCGGACGTATCATTTCGTCTCAATCCCGCTCCCTTCACAGAGCTCAATCCCTGTCGCCTGTTGAATGAACTGCTTCCCCTGCATTGTTCAGCCAAATGCCTTGCATATGGGTTGTCGAGATATATATGTTGATAGACTTATACATCAGATTCAATATTTTAAAACAATGTTTTTCTAGAACACAAAAGCTACCTATTTCTTTTGGGTGCTCATAATAGCTTATTTTAAGTGTCACACTGAGGAATGATTGTCCATTGACATAGTGACAGCAAAACATGCTTATATATATCATATACTTTTGTATGTATTAGCAAATTCCATTATTTTTAAATGCATAGACTCACAGCACAAAAACTAAAAGAATACAGAAAGAAAGGGCGCCCACCCTGCAATCTTCTCCCTTGATTTTATCCCCCAAGTCATCTGGCCAACTGTGCAGTCTGTGCATCTGCACTGACATATGGCTGTGACGCGTACATTGACTCACAAATGCACATCCAAGATGGTTCCGCACATATGCACATCAAACTGTTGATATTAGTGTCTGTAGTAATTTCACTCTAGTGATTTAATAGAATTTGTTCATATATCAAAATTATGGCTGCCATAAGTGCTACACATTTTACAAGTTTACCAGAAAGAAATATTTTCATTAACAGAAGGAAATATCTCCTGCACTTTTTTTTTTTGAGTCTTGCCAAATCATTAAACTACCAACAAGGGGCTTGAACTTGTGATCCTCTTGCCTCAGCCTTCCAGAATGCTAGGATAATAGGAATGAGACATTCTTGCATTTTGACCTATTATCTGGTAAAAAGGATTGTATGAAAGATATTCTGGGCCTCAGAAGAGTTTCTCATAGTTTGATGTAGATCTCTCTCTCTCTCTCTCTCTCTCTCTCTCTCTCTCTCTCTCTCTCTCTCTCTCTGTCTC
>NDGN011482049.1:0-13048 GCA_002564285.1 Tympanoctomys barrerae
AACTGTCCTACTAATCTGTTTTGAAACTGTCTCATTGCTACTTATTTCTCAATAAAATTAATAAAAAAGAAATAAATAAAAAAGAAAATTGTCCATGTTTCTGTTTAGATGCAATAAAAAATGGACATCTGTGTATAAATGTGATTTGACAAAAAAAATAATAATAACCTAAAGGTCACAGGTTGAGTGGGAAAATTCAGTAAGGCCTGTCAGTTCTTCATGGTCTCTCTGTATAGCACTACGTTCTCCTGGGTCTAGGGCAAGATCTCTTCTGGAATGAAAGCCAATTGTTCAGAGAAGAAGGTACATTGAAGAAGTTCTTTATGGCTAGCTCTTATACACAAAGGCAGGAAGAGGGCTGAACCTCAGTAACGCCTCAGCCAAACCTTAAGAGGGACAAAAGTAGGAGACAGCATAGGTGCCCCCAAGGTAGCAGGTCCTCCTGTCCCTCTCTTCAAGATTTTCCCCATAGGCCATACGGTACTTCCCTTATCTTTCAATGTGTCACAAAAGGAGATTTATATAACAGGAAGAATTGAAACATCTTGCCTTCTACCCACTTTCCAGCCCAACATATTCATTCTCTGCCTTCAAGATTTATCTCAGGATAATCAAAGTCTCTGTGTTTGTATGATTCAAAGTAATTTTTCCTTTCTTAGACTTTGAGGGCATTCTTGTCCTTCTGTATTTTCTTAAAAAGTTATTTGGAATATTTTCCCCTTGGACTGTAGCCCCTTCTCTTTTCAGAAACAACTGAAAGCCTCCTAAGGTAGTAAGAACCAGTTGTTGCTTCAGGACCAACAGCATAGCTCAGTAGCTCAAGTGCCTGCCTGGCAAGTGCAAGATCCTGAGGTGGGGGGGGGGGGGACACGAACTACTGGCTTCAATGTGCAAATGGGTAGATGGATGGAAAAAGAGTTACATCTGCATTAAAAAATTAGGGAAAAGAGCCCCAAATTTTATACCAATCCCCCAATATTCCTTTAGTTGGTTCTTTAAAAGAGGTGGCAATATTTATTTTCCTGTCCCGCCTGGCTTTCTAGCGTTATGAGTTGGAAAGTACATGCAGTTATAATTCCCCTTTGGACCGTGTAGAGCTTTTGCCTACTGCAACTTCACCTGCCTCATGTTATGTGAACGGTGAGTGTGGGGAGAAAAGGCCAAGAACATCGCCTTTGAACACTGCAAAATCAACGCGCCCGTCACAAAAGAGCAGCTCATTCATTCTGGTTGATGAACGCCTGAACTTGTAACATCGAAAAACAGTGGGAGTGAGACAGGAGACCAGTACGTAGCCAAGCCCTCTGGGGAGGTGGGTGTGACCGTTAATTACAAAATCCCAGGTCACATGTGCAAAGCGGTGCAAATGCCCTGCACCTTGTGTGGACATCAAGAGAACTGGAGCGGGACCGCCTGGACCTGACCTCAGCCTGAGGAGTGGTAGATACACATAATGTCAACCTTAGCTCTCTGCTGCTGTCTTCCTTCATAATAGCCTGCCCTCACGCTACAGTGGGTAATTTTCTTACTTGGCCCAAATTCACTCTGCAGCATAAAGCCCTGCTGCTGTTTGCCTTGGTCTTCACCAGTGCTTTGCTCAATCCCCTCTAAGAGACCTTCGTGCCACAAAACCCGGTAACAGGAGCATAAAGGAAGATCTTGCAACCTTCTTTTAAGTAATTCTTCTCACCTTTCCCTTAAGGGGTGGAGACCAGTATGGAAGCCCTAATTTTACAACATTCTAAATCTCATCAAACATAACCGAATGCAAATTTTTAATGTTCCTGGAAATATATCGTGCCATCAGTCAGCTATCTGCTAGGCTCTTCTGGATCTTTCTAGAGCGCTACACGGGAGGTTGGGTGTGAGGAGGTTGCATTGGAAATTACTTGCCATTTTAAGCACTAGAATTTTTGCTTGTTTGCCCTTTCTAGGGATTTTTAATGGCAAACCTCCCTCCATGTCATTTGTTTCTTGGTGAAGTTAAAAATTCTGACAACAATAACGCAGCCATCCTGAAAGAATATTACTAAGCTCAGCTCCCCCACCCCCACCTGTACTCTAATGGTCGCCTTTGTGGTCTCTAAATGATAATTATCTTGCCCTGACTCTGCAGCGGGACGGAAAAGAATTCACCATTATGTGAGGAGAATCTCGCTTGCCGCGACCTAGTTCGCATCGTCCACTGTGTCACTTTCTCGACTCAAAGCGCTGATTGATTTCAAAGGGCGACGCAGAGAGACGCGGCCGTGTGGAGAGATGTGGAGAGAATCGGAATCAGACCCAAAGGCGCAGGAGTCGCTGCTGCTAAAAATAGCTCACGCTTCCGAAAGTTAATTACCGCAAAGGAATGAAGTTATTAAAATGTTCCATTAGAATCTCTGCAGCTTGGAAGTTCTATTTTTAAATTTTTAAGGCATTTCTTACGCTAAATAAAGGGAGGTATGAATCTTCCTACCTACAGAAAATGGGGAGGAAAATGCAAATGCTTCCTTTAAGAAGCAGCTGTAAACAGTTTGATTGCAGCAGAATTTATTATTACAGTCAGGGCCAAAGCCTGCTATTTGCCTTCATTTTCACAGCCAAAAATTGTATAGCTCATAGTTCTTTGGAATCTCACAAACTCTTTTAAATATGAATTTCAAGAAAAGCCATCCCCTTAACTGGGGATGTCATTACATTTGTTCTCGTTATGTATACTGCTTGGTCACATTAAACAATAGAATAGCAATGTCACCCTACGTATTAATGGGGAATATAAAAATCAGATCGTCTCTGGAAATACAGCCAGCGGCGCCATTGAGAAGCCTGAGGGGCTTCCTTGAGTGCTTCTCCCCCTTCATAGTCAATCACCGATGCTTGTCAATTTTGCCTCGGAAACAGCACTCCACTCTCTCTCCCATCCGCTATCGCTATGGTTACAGCCCTGGTCCAAACTGTCAAAATCTCTTGCCACAACTCCTGCAATAACCGCTATACTTTTTGTAACCTACTTGTGTTCTTCTCCAAGCTGTTCTCCATTTTACAATCAGTGTAACGCCAGTACTTTTCTTAAAATTTCTCCCTACCGTTGGATAAAGTATCCTCCATGAGGCTTTCAGGAGCTCGCAAGAACCTCCTGCTGCCTGACCGCGTGATCGCACCTGCCCGCCTTCTTCCCCACTCTCTCTGCTCCTGCACACTGGACCCCGAGGGTTCCTTGCCCTAATGCACACCATCTTCCACTGATGCTGCACACTTTCCTCTCCCTGCTGTGTTTGTCTTCCCGCGGTTCGCCTGGCTGATCTCTTTCCACTGATTTCTTCAGGCATCAGTTCATCCTCCTGCATGATAGTTGAAACCTAGACAGTCCCCCAAAGCCTCTTGCATTCAGAGGTGGGGTTCTTCATGCACGGTCAGATCACAGGCACCTAGACTCGTAAATGGATGTTTCCTTTGAGGAGTGCAGTAGCTGCGTGAGCCCTGTGGCGGTGGGGGGCCTGGCTGGAAGAGGCAGCCACAGGGGTGTGGCCTGGAGGGGTGCACTTCCCTCCCTAGCCCCTGCCTTCTTGCTTCCTGGCTGCTGTGTCCCTCTGCTATCCCGAATCCACCTTGGAGCCAGCTGATTACGGACCAAAACTGTGAGCCAAGATAAACTTGTCCTTTAAATTGTGGGTGTTGAGTACTGCATCCTGGCCATGGGACAGTCAGTCAGACATCCGGACAACCTCTACTGTATCGAAGAGCCCCGTTTCCTGCAGCTGTTGATCACAGTCAGTTCATTATCACAGCAACAATGACAACACTTCATTTAACATCTCCACCTTTGACACAGGGTAGAAACGTAATTGTTATACTTTCTTGGCATGTGGCATAGTGCATAGCCAGTTAAGCAACATTATTCATTGGGCGAAGGACCAAGGCAAACACGATATAGCCTTATGGAAAAGAAAAAGAAAAAGATCATTTTTCTGGATGGGGAGGAAAAGGCAAAAGAGTTCTCCGAGGGAATTCCATGGGAGATGAGTCTTGGAAGCTAAGTAAGAGTTTGCCAAGTACAAAGACCTGGTGGATCCACCTTTGTACCTGAGCCTAGAGTGGGCAGAGTGCTGCAGTGGCTGGCGTGTGGGGGGGGTGCGCGGTTCAGCCAGGGGCACGACGGATAGGAAGTGACCGCAGCTACTGTAAGGGGAGCTTATAAAGGCTCCTAACGCTGAGGGCTTGTCGGCAGGCTAAGCCGTTCAGTTAATGGCAAAGCAAGCTGATTAAGAAATCACTCAGGTGTCGCTGCGTGAAACTGAGCGGGCCCAATACAGCAGTGTCTGTCTTTTCTTTTTGTCAAAATTGTATCAGCTAAACTAATTTTTTGTTTGTTTATTTGAAACTGGATCTTGCTGTGCATAGCCCAGGCTGGCCATGAACTCTGTAAAACCTACACTGGCCTCAAACTCACTAGGATTCTCCTGCCTCAGTCTCCCAGATACTAAGATTATAGACATGCGCCACCACATCCAGTGTAAATTCATTCATTTACAAATATAAAAGGTCTTTCTAATAATGTATTTATCATACGTGATCTACGTTGTTAGTAAGATTCTAGTGTTTTTGCGAAAAAAAAATCTATTTCTGAGTAAATTTGCAAATTTAAGGTTTCTTTGCTGAAGATATCCTATTATCCATTTAATTTATAAATTGGAATGTTTGAAATAAAAAGGTATAAATACCAAAAGAAAAACTTCATTGGTGTTTTAAGTATACCCCCCAAATAATCATAGTTTAATATTCTTAATTGAAGCAAAAGTAAATGGGAACCATGTAAGAAGCAACTCTTTGCTGCCACCTGCTGGTAGGCCATCGCTTCCGGTCCAGTTTCCAAGCCCTTCTGTGAGAAGCCTGCAAAACCAAGGACTCCGCAGTCTCTGTAGAACCCAAGAGGATCTTCCCTAGTGTGTGGCAAAGCTACACTGTTGTTATAGTTTTTGAAGTGTTCAATGGTTCTACCACTTCTTTAACAACTAGCAGATGGAAAGACTGAGGCTGCTGGTGAATTTTGTAAAGGGATAAGGAACTCCTAGTCCCGATGTCAGCCCAGAGCCTTCTGGAGATTGCTCCTGACCAAAAGGACTGCTCCTCCCGATGAGGCTTCTCTTGGTGTGTTGTTTTCAAACTACAAGTTAGACTCTTGACCGATCACATCAATTCACTTATTTAACAAATGGTTAGGATAACATACCAATTAAAAAGCGATATGGAGCTTACATCGTAAGAAGGGCAACAGCAATAAAAATGGAAATAGACACACACACACCAGCATTGCTGAGCTGCACTAACAGTTTTGAAGGAAACAAGAATCTGCCGTAATATCTGTAAGCCTTGAGGGGATGCGATCTAGGAAGGTCTCGTGAAGACACAGTCCTACACGAAGACACTGCATTGGGCATGCGGAAATGTGGGCCAGGTGTGTTCTAAACACGGGGCACAGCCTATGGCAGCTTGCACAACATTCAATAAACAAAGGACTGCTAGGGCTCTGGCGGGAGTGTGCTGGGGCAGAATAGTGAAAGTTGAGCTAGGATTGGATAATGAAAGATGAGCTAGGATTGGGTAATAAAAGACTTCAAGTCACCGAAAGGACTTTGCATATTATTCTGAGTTCAAAGAATAAACACTGGGCAGGGCAAGCAAAAGAATAAGATGGCACAGTTAGCATCTTAATTTTACTCATAGCTGGCAAACAATATTTGATTGAGGGACAGGAATAAAAGGAACAGCTATGTGAGGAAGAGAAAAACTATGCTCTAGATAACAGTGTCGTCTTATACTTTATGACGACAGTAAATATCCAAGGAAGCCAGTGGATTCAAGAAAACTTTGTTCTTATGGGTTTGGTACAGGGCCTCACTACACAGCTCAGACTCACAGTGATCCTCCTGTTTTCAGCCTCCCCAGCACTGGGATTACAGATGTATACTACCATGACCGGACTTGGTGGCCAGCTCAGTGTACCCAGGGGGAGCAGGGCCAGTGTAGCCTGTGGTGCCAGGGATCGAACCCTGGTCGCTGCACTTGCCTAAGCAGGTGCTTTAAAAAATTTTTGAATTATATAATTATCAAGCCTTACGTGGGTGGAGAAAAGAGATAATGTTTTGACAGGCGCAGTTGGTAGGATAGTAGATTTCCTATACACTCAGATAAAGAAGAGAGAAAAGGGGAGAAAATATGAATGGGTGGAAAATGCAAGCATTTTGTCTTGGAGACTATGCTTCTAGACGTCCTAGTAGAGAGGGTATAAATTTTCAAGGTTGCTGCTTAGAAGGAAGATCTGGACTTGAAGTGTAAGTTCAGTAGTGACTGTGTAAAGATGTTATTTTAATCCATACTAATTAAAATATCTAGGGATGATATATGGCAAAAGAATATCAGAAAATTGAGTATTATATCCCATTAAATGTGCTTCACCCATAGTTACTTTCTGTCAAGCCAAGTTAACTATGTGATGGGGCAAGAGAGACTCCATTTTTCAGTAACTCCCTTCAGTAACCGAGGATAAACTCACCCCCACTCACCATAAAGCCACTGAGAAAAACAAGGCCAAAAAAAAAAAAAAATGAACAAACAGAACAGCTTAGGAAGTAGGGTAAATGTCAAACAACAAAACCCTGTGGCCAACAGGTGGTCTGCACTGCCTGGAGCATGTAAGAATGTAAGCCTCGTAACAATTATGTGACAATTCTGCAACATTCCTGTGAGTGTGGAACTGTGGTTGCTGTGGATACCTTGAAAGTAAAGTTCGGGCCAGCACCAACAATTTGGGAGACCTGACCCAAAGCCAGGATGTTGATGTCAAGCTTACAATAAAAGTTTCCCTGTTTCTCCACACTTGTCTCTTTTGTGGGAGCTTGTCTACCCTAGCGGTCATCTGCTACTACAATGTAGCATCCCAAAAATGTCCTAAAATTCTGTGTTCTGCCAAACTGCAATCTCTGTTCCATCTTCCAGGCTTGATCTTCAGCCTGCATTTGTCTAAAACTCCATCAGTGTCCAGTTCAAGTGGATGCGAGTCTGTCTGTGGATTCTGATTCCAACGCACTTTGGCAGCCAGGATCTTGAAAGGGAGCATCTGTCCATCCTGACTTTTGTAAAATTTATGTCTACTTCCACAAATCAAAATTCTCAAAGACTTTTAAGACGAGAGGATGAAATGGTAAAGCTTCATGAAAAACTAAATTTCTCAGATCCATTCCTTGAGTTGGGTTCATATTAGAAAGTGGAAGTTTGTCAATGAAAATAAATACAGAGATAAAATCAGTGAATTCTGTTTACTTGCAGTGGTTTAATTCATGCCATTTTACTATGTTGAGGCACATACATACATATATGTTGGTATATATGTATGTATCTTCTTTAAAAATTAATATCTCAGTTACTTTAGAAGCAAACACAATTTCTATATCTTAAAATGATTCCAGTTTTAAGCATAAGGATAGAAAGACTATTGTTCTACAGAACACATAGAAAAGATGGTGGAATTTTCTTCCTTGTATACCATTTGCCACAGAAATTACTCCTCAAATTGGCTTTGTAAGAGTGCTAAAACATATGATTGGTACTGTCACCTGGAGAATTGATATTGGAAACTGTAAAGAAATTGTCATAATGTGATACTGCAGGAAAATCTGCCTCAACCAGTCATGAAGAGGAGAGGATCTAGTTTAAAATATTGATCTGGCAGTACAAAATTCTTATAGATTGTGATTTTAAACAAGAGACTTGCCTGTGGAGGCCTTTTGTGCCTCAGCTGGGGTGGCAGCACGTCTGGTCTAGCTTCCTCCTTTTCTGACTGAAACTTGTGTGAAATCAGCAAGTGATTTTTAATTAAAAACCAATTTTTTTATGAATCATATTTCCATGCTACTTGTTTCCCCTCTTCTTAATGGATGAAAAAACATTTTGTTTTCAGACAACGAAACAGACTTTTGCAATTGGGAGAGAACTGAAAGAAAGTCAGTATGACAAACATTTACTAAAAGGAAACACATGAAGTCTCTCAGCTCCTTTTCTGGGTCTGGAAGATGTTAGCATTGGTGCTGTTTGGTTAAACTTAAAAGTTCATTATTTCAGGGGGAAAAATCCTCCAATAGTTATAAACACCATTTTAATAACCTACTATTTTCTATAGTATAAGCAAATGGCACAGGAACAGGTGACCTAGTTCAGGTCCTATGAAGCAGATGTGTGAAAGCCATGGACATAGGCAGGTTTGATTCCAACTGGCACTTCTGCGGAGCTGCACATCCTCTCAGATGTCTCTCTTCATCTCTCCAGGCCTAGGAATACAACAGGTGAGGGGATAAAACCTACACGTGTTTCAAAGATAATGCTTATAAAACTTCTGGCCTGTAATAAGTGTCTCATTAACCGTATCACATTGACGGTTTCCTGGTCAGCATATGTGAGTAAAAACGAGCTGAGGCCCACCGCAAAGACGGGTCTTTCTACCTTTAAAAGGCAGTCCTTTCATGATTGTGTTTTGTGCTGCAGCACAAGAAAGATTTACTACCAGTTCACTTTGAACCAGTAAGCCATGACCCAATTTCCTAAAGCCAGATGGCAGAGCCACTTCCGGTGGGGCAGATGGGCCTATTGATTTTCAGTCCCATGAAAACATCAGGCTTGGATGACTCCCTGAGATCCAATGAGTGTACCAAGCAGATAGAGGAGCGCCTTTGATATTGGCCTGGGTATCAGGGAAGCAAAGAAATGCCATAGAGACATGTGTAGTTTTAGACACTTGTGCAGTACTGAGGGTCTGAAATAGAGCATTCAGAGGGCGCCAAGTTGCTTTCACTGGCACTGAGAATATTCAAGAAGCTGCATCAACTGACCCTCTTTGTGTGAGATTACAGCAACGCTTCTGAGTACCAGATGTGCTTGCCCTGAAAGGAAATAGAAAAACTGGACACATTCATATTCATTAATTAGGCAACATCAAAACTCATCTACAAAGGCAACTATTTGTTGAAGTCACAGTGACAACAAAAATTTAAGAGAAATCGTACTGCAATGGAAAACACATTAAGGATTATTTTCCTCTTGAAAGAAATATAAATTAAATATATTGAAAATCATAGCCCATAAATCTAACACCATGAACAGGAAAATTGTATCTATTTGTCATGCCATGCATTTGAATTCCAAGAGAAGTTTGACTTTAATTTTTAGAAGTTGTACCCTTAGTAAGAGGCTACAAAAATAGAAGATAGAGTTGAATATCAAAAAACAAAGAATTTGCCAGTACTCAGACATTTCTAGAATAGCATTAATAACCTTAGAAATCATGGGCTTCGTACCTTAAAATGCAGACATGCCTAACACACTATAAAAGAGATTAAAATTTGCACTATAGGAGCAGTAATGTGGCTTTATTGGCAAATCTAATCCTTGGTTTATCTCGTTCTGTAGGGCGAACTTCATAGGCTTTCTCCTTTTGAAGAATCATACAGAATAGAAAATGAGAATTATAAAGATAGGGTTAGAATCCAGGTCTGTCACATTATCCTCTGACCTGTTTTATACACAAGGTATAGTGGGTCCCTGAAATTCATAGGGAGTATTTTCCTAGAGTACCTCCAAATTGTGAAATACTGCAAATTTCAGAAATGGCCAGAACTTGCTGATGCATGAGTCCAGCAATGAGCTCTGTACCCCCAAGATCAAAGCCACAACACTGGGACAAGACAATATTAACGGCCTCAGCACATGCCTTTGTAGGATCAGGGGACTCATGACACCAAGGATGAGGGCATCACAAGAAGTCAAGAAAGTGGGCAGCTGGGGAACTCTGTATCCTTGAGGATGCCTTCAACTATTACACTGGGCTGTGCGCTGCTGGCTTCAAAACTCACTGTTACATGAGAACAATTCGCCATTACTCTTAGGGTGTTATTAGCATCTGCACACAATATCTATCCATAAATTGAAAGAAAACAAGCTATGGAAGCTCACAAAGAGTTATTGGCACTGTAGTGGTGCATAAATTTTGCTTATAAGTCACAAACCCAGTAGATGGTTTAAAGCAAACAAATTGGAATGAGATAGCTATATATAAAGATATAAAGATATATATCTTTAGAGATATATAGATATCAATATATGTTGACGTATTTATTAATCTATATATCAACAAGAAGGTATCTTCAATGCTTGATTGCAAATTAATTTTGCTCAGCGATAGTTTGTCATATGTCTCATGCATATTTTTTAATCCTCTGAATAAAAAAGAAGCTAATGAAAATATAGAATGTTTGGAATATATTCTGGGAATAAGCTTAGACCAAAGGAACTCATTAATATCAATGACACCGAACAATATTGAATATATGATCAATAAGGAAAGGCAATGTTTATTTGATAGGTTCATTTCATATAAATGTAAACCACTTTAGGAAGTATTACTTGGAAAACATAACTAGACACTCCAGTTTTGCACTGGCATGCAGAATTTGCCACAAAAGCAAGAACAAATTGGGTAAATAGGACCTGAAGAGATGTCATACAATGACTTTAGATATGTGGTCAACTAAATAGGAAGAATAAAAAATTCATATAGTATCCAATCAGACAGTTCATAGATTTATTGGATCATATTAAGTGCAAATAAGTTTTTCTCTATGGAAGAATTAGACATGTGACCACGTGAAGATGGTGGGAACCTGTTGTACAACCGGTTACATCTAAGGTCTGTATCCGCGAGCTGTCATGTCAAAGAAGGGCTCACTACATCTTGTTCATATACAGTCTTCATTCACGCATCATTGGTCTTAATCTGTAGACCTATAAGAGATTACATCAATAACTTCAGTCTTGCTGAGTTACAAGTTTCTCCACTGAGTGGTGGGGTGTGTTGGTCCACTTTCCCAGTGCTGAGACAAAATACAACAGCATCTCACTTCATGAACTGGAGCCTGTAAAGGGAATTGTGTTCCTGCATTAGGTTCATGCACTGAGGGACCACCTTCACTGACACGCCCAGAATAAAGGAGGAGAGCCTTACTTTGACTCATGGTTTAGAGGTCAGGCCCTGGTCAGCTGACCCGGAAGCAGAAACATGACAGAACAGCTGCTCACTTCTTGGTGATGGGGAAACACAGCAATAGTGCTGAGAGGAGGCAGCCACTAGACACAGCCTCACCCAGAGAGGCAAAGTGTACTCTACTGATCTCCTAGGGGTCCCTCAAGCCAGTCAAGGTGACAATCAAGTTGAGCTGCAAATGACTGTTTTTCATCTCGGGGAGCATTTGCAATTAAACCTGAAAAGGATGAAATTCATAAGATTTTAATGTTTGCATGTGGGAGTAACTTGAATTTTATTAATACTGTATTAGAGATTTTCAACTGAAAGCTTTGAAGAATTTGATTTAACTTGTAAATAAAATGCGCATGTGCATGAATCTGGTAATATGGATAACTGAGGACCAGCCAAATAGCTCAGCAGATTAAAGCACCCGTAAGTGGGCTCAGGGACTGGGGGTTCGATCCCCAGGCCTGCTGTGCCAGTCCCACCCCCAAGGTGTGCTGAGATAGCAATTGAGAGTGGGTGTGGTGGAGCACACCTGTAATCCCAGCTTTTGGGAGGCTGTAAATAGGCGGATCACTACGAGTCTGATCTGGTAGTGAGACCCTTAACACCCTGTAGACCCTTCCCTAAAATGGAAAAAAAAGAATAACTGCTTGGAACACAACACTATGTATTACAACAAATACTGTGAAATCCACATTACTCTGTTAAGTCAAATTCTGTATCACTTGTAATTTTTTTTCTGTTTTAATTCTAATGTGTATTCTCTTTAAAAAATTAAAAATTAAGCAATAAATAAAATGGGCATGCAAGTAAAAACCTGATTTAATGCATTTCTGATTTTTAACTTTTTCTTAGATCTGTAAAGTTTATTTTTATTTTAAGGAATTCTTTTTCACTGGAATTATGAATTTCCCATGCCAACAGGCTGAAATGCTCAGCCAGGTATCAAACAGATAATGTAAACATCTTTGTTGTGTGGTGGGCAGTGGAGTGGCCCTCAGAGACGTCGCTGTCCTGTGTCCTGGAAACGCTGAGGACAGTATCTTCCTTGGTAGATGGCTTTGCAGATGTGATTCAGCATCTTGAGTGGGAGGCTTTCTCTCTCCTTATAAGAGCACACACAACATGACATAGAGGTTATTATAAGTGAGGGAGACAAGCAGAAAGGAAGGGATCATGACTCTGGAAGCAAACATCAAAATATTATGGGGCAATGAACCACAGAATGCAGGAAACCTCTAGAAAAGTGAAAGAGCAGGTAACTGATCTTCCCCCTCAGCCTCCAGAAGGAATGCAGCCCAGCTGGTACCCTGGATTTTTAGCTCACCGAGACCCATTTTGAACAGGAAACTAATACACTGCGGTATAATTCATATTCCACTGCATCTACTAATTTTAGACTTGTGACGAAATGATTTTAGTAAATTTTTACAAATGTACAGTCATCAATATCATCTCTAACCTTTTCTGTCGACTGCAGACACGCCTAGTATTTGTTTTCTTTTTTGACTGCAAGTAAATCACTATAAAACTGGTGATTTACTGCAACCTAAGAGGATGGTTCTTACAGATATGGAAGTCATAATGTCCAAACTTCCGTCTCACAGGACTAAGTTCAAGGTGCTGACGGGGTTGCACCCCTTCTGGATGATTCCTTTCTAGTAGCTCTTCCAGAGATAATATGCTCTTCCTCCAGCTTCTGGAGGCTAACGTCATGCCCTCACTCTTGACTTCTCCCTCCTCTTTAGCCTTGTCAGAGGTTCAGATCTTCCGTAACTCTCACATTCTTTCTCCCATCTTATAAGCACCATGCTGATGACCCTGGAGATATTCCAGAATAGTCTCCCCATCTCAAGACTCTTGAGAGAGGGGAGGGAGGCTATGAAAGAGTTCAAGGCAAGGAAATGTTCTTTAAAAATTTTCAATTAGGGGGCTGGGGAGATGGCTCAGTAGGATAAGTGCTTGACTGGCAAACACAAGGATCTGAGT
>NDGN011482052.1:0-11398 GCA_002564285.1 Tympanoctomys barrerae
ACTCAGGCCTTTACGCTTGCCAGGCAAGCGCTTATTCTACTGAGCTATCTCCCTGGCCCCTATTTATCTTTTTTTTTTTTTTTAGACAAGGTCTTGCTATATACCCCCGGGGTAGCCTTGAACTTTCAGCAGTTCTCCTGCCTCAGCCTCCCAAGTGCTGGCATTACAGACACACGTCTACCACATTTGGCTTGAATGCAGCATTTTAATGAAAAAGCAGGAGAACACACCCACCCTCCTGAGTGTCCTCCTTGCCTGCCCCAGGACACTCGCTCCTGCCATCTCCTCTGCCCGAAGCCCCCCTGTCGGGTGCTCTCATGCATCCTGCCCTTCCTTGTCCCTGTCACTTCCTTGAGACTATGCAGGACTTGGGTCCGACAAGCCTGCCCTGGAAGTCGGGTGGCAGCCCTGTCCCAGCAGCTATTCCAGGAACTTCACAGGCCGTTGCTCACACCTCCTGCTTCTCAGAGGCTAATAATGGCAGTGCCTGAGGTAGGTGACAGGCAGGGCATGCAGTCCAGGGACCCAGATCCTCTGGGCTGGACCTAGAGGAGGGCGCCTGGCACAGCTCAGCAGGATCCCCAGTCACCACCATCTGGCCCAGGGGGGTGGCGGATTTGCCACCCTGCCAGTGTGACTCTGCCTTTCCTTCTCCCAGGTAGTCAGCTGTCAGAAACCCTGGAGTCCAAGAGGATGCTCAGGCCAGCGGACAGAGTGGTGCATGCCAGCCATCCAAGCACACTGGAAGGCTGAGGCAGGAGGACCTCGAGTTTAGGCCCAGCCTGAGCAATCTAGGAATTAGTAGGACTCTGTCTCAAAATATAAAAACCCAGGTGAGAAGATAGCTCAGTAGAATAAGAATTTGCCTGGCAAGGGCAAGGTCCTGAGTTCAATCCCTGGTACTGAAAAAAAAAAAAAAAATCCAGGTCTGGGACGCAGCTCAGTGCAGAGCCCCGGGTTCGATTCCAGTGCCACAAATACTAAGAAAGCAGAGAACAATCCAGGCCTAATGACTCGGTGCAGTCCCGGTGGCCCCAGGAATCTGGGTTTCCTACATGATGCCTCCTGATGGAGAGTCCACTGTGTTGAGGACGGACACAGCCAAGGGTGTCCCCATGGAGGCCCTCACTTAGCCAAGAAACCCCACAGACATTGCCCAGCACAGTGGGGCAGAGGCCAGGTTCGGGCTATGCAGGGAAACCCCACATCCACCCTGGGCTGTAACTCAGTCCCTCTGCAAAAAGTAGGGCAGGGGCAGGTGGGTGGGAGGCTGGGCACTTGGCTCAGGGTTGCCTGGGGGAAACGGGGTACCAGGAGGTGGAAAACCTCTTTCCTGTTCAATGCACTCCAAAGATGCCTCCTTAAATAGCATAGATGAGGCTCCACTAACACATCCTTGTTAATGAGGGAAAGATGCCGAGGAGTCCTTAACCTTAGTGATGCCTTCCCCATCACGCTGGTCCCGGGGACTGAACACAGGGCCTTCAAACTGAGCTACATCCCCACCCCCACTTTTTGGGACAAAGTCTTACTGAATTACCTAGGTTGGGCTTGAATTTTGAGATCCTCCTGCCTCAGCCTCCCAGACACTGGGATTACAGGTACATACCACCATGCCCAGCGAAGTTTAAGGCGTTTAGGGGTCTCTTGTGTGCCCAGACAAGAGCCATCCCCTCCTTAGCCCACGCACTTTGTTTTTGTTTGTTTTGTTTTGAGAAAGTATCACTTTATAGTGCAGCCTGGCCTTGAACCCACTTACATAGCGCAGGCCGGTCTTGAACTCATGGCGATCCTCCTGTCTCAGCACTCCCAGTGCTGGAATTACAGACTATGCCACCACACCCAGCTTGCACACGCAATTTGAAGAGAAACGGAAAAATAAATTCACCCTGGCTTCAGTTTACACAATGAAAAGTGGGTCGGTTCAGACATGGGAGGTGCCGAGGTTCCCGCGCCATTGCGAGCACGCACTGTCACGGGCATGCAGGTCCCGCCGAAGGATGGCAAACAGGCGACCGTGGTAGGGAAGCTTTCACTGCGGGCGCAGGTCCCAGGCAAACCAAAGCTCCCACCAAAGTTCAACACGCCCCCCGAACTAGTTCCTGATTGGCCCACTCGGCCCACACTGTGAACTAATTTCACCTTCTGATTGGTTAGCTTGCTTTCTGTTGTGCGCTGAAACCCTCCCTTTTCCTGATTGGCTCAACAACTACCTGCAGTCGCCATGGATTGGGTTCTGGAGGGGCGGTCTCGAAGGCTCTAGGGGCCCCGCTCCCTGATTGGCTTCTTTGGCCAGCCGCCCGGCCTGCACACTGAATGGCTGCGCCGCTGCCTGTCTCGAGCTCCGATTGGATGCGTGGAGCCTCCCCTGAGTGATAGGTCGGGACCACCGCCCCCCTGGTTCCCCATTGGCTGTTCAGCGAAGCCCGGTCTCCGGGTAAGATGGCAGCGGACGGACAGTGCTCGCTCCCCGCTTCATGGCGGCCGGTGACCCTCACCCACGTCGAATATCCTGCAGGTAAAAGGCGGCGCCAGCTCCGAGGTCGCCCTCCCGGGGCCGGCCCCTCAGACCAAGGCGCCTCAGCCTGCGCGAGCTGACGGAGGGGGCGCCGAGGGACCGGGTGGGAACTGTCAAATAGTGAGCCACGGAGGGGCTAGCCCTGCGCGCGCCGCGCAGGCGCAGCGGGGCGGCGATGAGCTGGGCGAAATTGTGAGGCGCTCGCTTGCCAACTCTGCGGCTGCGCGGCTGGGCGCTCCCCCGGGTCCCGGGTCCCGGGTGGGCTGCAGTGAGGCGGGGATCTGTTTGAGGTGGGAAAGATTCACGGGCCTGGACCTTGGCCCTTCTTCCCAGCCTTCTCCCGAGCTGGAGAGGCCGCACTCCGTTCTCCGGCGTGCAGGGAGTGCCTCTTCCTTGAGACAGTACTCTGCTGTTTGCAAGAGAAAGAGCTCCCTGTTGCGGGGAGTGTGCAAGCCGAGGCCAGGCTTGTGAGTATTGGGGGTGCCACGCCCTGAGCAGCGCACACAGAGCGCTGGGCGGGCGAGGAGGCAGGCAGCCCCGGGATGGAGCTTCCTGTCAGACACACCTCCAGAGGCGCAGAACCTTCCTCTTGGGAAGTCTCCTGGCGACTGTCTGGAGGCGATCTAGGGGGAGTGGTGCAGCTCTTAGGCCTTCGGGTCAGATGTATCTGGGTTCCAGTGCAGGCTGAAGCCTTGCACCCCACCCCGGCTCAATTACTTCATCTCTAAAGTGGCGTTAAGCACGTTACCTCCCTTTGGCGTGAATCAGATGATGGCAGGCCGGAGGAGGGCTGGGTGCAGTGTGTGTGCCCAGTAAGCATCCGGAAACACCTGCAGCCCAGTGTTGCCCTTTATTCCAGCACCCTGCCCGCAGGAGGGCTTCCAGCAGGGTGAGGCAGGAGCCCCTCTCCAAGCCCTGATTGCCCAGGAAGAGTCTCTCTTGCTGTACCTTGGGCAGGGATGTGGGAACCCAGTCCTGTTTAGGGCCTCAGGCCTGGATGCCAGAGGACTTTGGCATTCTGGCCTATCCTGGGGGTGGCAAGCCCTGCCAGGTGCTGGGCCCCATCTGCTTGCCCGCCCACCACTCATTCATTCATTCATTCGTTCATTCATTCATGGAGCCAGGCCCACTGTGCCCCTCTCAAGCTAGGCCCTGGGCCAGCTCTGGGCTTCGACTGGGAAGCAGGCTTGGTAGACCCTGCACCTCTGTTCTGGGGAGAGCCTCTGTTTGCTCAGAGCGTCACCAAGGCTCAGAGGTGGGGAGGGACTTGACTAAAGCCTCAGCTCCTCCCTGACTTCCACTCGCCAGCTTCAGAGCAGCTTCTTGGGGAGCTCACGTTGTAACCATCAAGGAGGAGCCGGGCCTTTGGGAGCAACATGTCTGCAGGGGGTGATGAGGGGCCTGGCAGAGCCCAGTGCCACCTGGTGCGCTCAAGACCCCTGCAAATGCTTCTGTGATGCCCTGCACTTCTTCAGATCCTCATTGCACTGAACTTGCTTCAGCCGTTATTTTTATTATTAGTAATTATTATTATTACTATTTTGGTACTGGGGATCAAACTCAGGACCTTGTGCTTGCTTGGCAGGTGCTTAAGCTGCTGAGCTGTATTCTTGGCCCTTCACCTGTTATTTGTCACAGCTTTTGAGCGCTGTTCTGGGCTTGAGTAGAATGAGATGGAGAAAGACTGCTCCTATTCTTAAGGGCCTGCAAGGAGAAGGGACAGACACACTGGCCTGGTAGCTTTATCATGGCGCAGACCCTGCGCCGTGCCCCGGTTCCATGGCAGACTGAGGGCAGAGCTGCCCCTCCCCCTCTCACTGCCACTCTGGTAGGTACTTAGTGCATGCTGAGGTCGCCCTGGCAACATCCCAGGTGGGGCAAGCAGTGTGTGCAAAGGTCCAGAAGTGGGACAGCGCGTGGTGCATCCAGGGAACGAGGCCCATCCTAGAACTGGGGCAGAGGTGGCAGGAAGCAGGCCAGGGCTGGGCAGAGCTTGGGGAGACAGGCAAGGAGAGCAGCCCCCAAGGGCAGTGGGAGCCCCAGCGGGCTGAAAGCAGAGTGTGGCAAGGCCAGAGACCTTGGCAGCAGTCCCAAGAAGGCCCCAGGGTAGAGGCAGCCACGGGACAGGAGGAGGTTACTAAAGACCTAGAGGTACCTGTCACCCTCTTGTCCTCAGCCCAGTGAAGTGGTGAGACCAGACTCTCAGGGGTGGCAGGGGAAACAGGCCCTGACAAAGGAAGCGACTCACTGTGTCCCCTCGTGGGACTGAGGGGCGCCAGCACGTGCGCGTGGGTTGCTGTCCTGTTCAGTTGGCCCCGCAGAGCCAGCCTCTCGCGGGGCACGTTTGCACACACGGCTTCCGCCTGGCATCTCGTCTGGGCCTCCGTGGATGCATCCCCTCGGCTCATGGCCCCTGCCTCCTCCAGGGTTCTCCCAGCCTCAGCCTGGGTCCTCGCGTGGAGCTGTCCCAGGTGTCAAAGACCAGGCTGAGACCCAGGGGGTGAAGTTCATGCAGGCAGAATGTACTGGCACAGGAGCTGAACTGTGTCCTCTGACCCCAGCGTGACCACGTGGCCACTTTGTCGCAAATGGTGGGGGCAGCCTTTGGACTCAGCCTGCCTGTGGGCTGGGATGGGAAGTGGCTCTCTTCTCATGGTTTTGGTGTCCCCATATGTCAAAAAGCCCACAGGTCCTCACGCCCCTCACTCAGGCTCATCAGGAGGGTGATGGCCCGCTGCGTAGGAGGTGGGATTTCTGTCCCATGGCAGAGCTCCAGGAAACAGGTGGCCACACTGGGCTGGCCCTTAGAGTCTTGGGGACCCAGGGTGTTTGATGTCCCAAGAGTATCAGCACTCAACTGGCACAGCCCCAGCATGGCACTGTGCCTCAGAGTCAACCCTGTGCTTTCGGGGCTGCTCCCTACAAGGGCCTCTCCCCTGGCATCAGGCCAAGTGGGATGCAGTTTCCCACTGGAGGGAGCTCGTGGCTGTGGTGTTTGGACCAGGCCAGAGACGTGGACCCTCCAGGTGCTGTTTCTTTCTGGCTGTGCAACCGGGGAAGTCACCTGTCTGTCTGGGACTCCTCTCCTTGCTCCATGGAGTAGGAACAGTGAAGTCACCTGCCTCCAGCTCACGTGCTATGGAGCGGTCACTGAGCGCGCCCCGCCCCCTCATCCTGCCCCTTCCTCCCCCAGGTGATCTCCCTGGCCATCTCCTCGCCTACCTGAGCCTCAGCCCCGTGTTCGTCACTGTTGGTTTCGTGACACTTATCATCTTCAAGCGGGAACTGCACACAGTGAGTCCGTCCCCACAGCGCCCAGGCCTGTTGGAGGTGTGGAGCCATGGCCCCTGGGCTGGGGCGGTGGCCTGCACGTGTCCAGAGGCCCTACTGAGCACTTCTTCCCCCGCAGATCTCTTTCCTCGGGGGCCTAGGACTGAACGAGGGGGTCAACTGGCTGATCAAACACGTCATCCAGGAGCCTCGGCCCTGTGGAGGTAGGCCCTGGGCTGGGACGTCTGGCATCCTCCACTACAGCATTGTCCCCTGACACCTGGTCTCCTTTCTGCCCTAGGCCCCCACACAGCGGTGGGCACGAAGTACGGGATGCCCTCGAGCCATTCCCAGTTCATGTGGTTCTTCTCTGTCTACTCTTTCCTCTTCCTGTATTTAAGGTGAGCTTCTGGCCCAGGCCGGGGACTCACTGCCGACCATGCACTGCTGACCCTCTGCGTATCCTTGGGGGTGCGGGAGCGACAGGGAAGGCAGAGAGCTCCAGGAGCATTTGGCTGGGGCTGGAGCTCTTTGGGGAACCTGGACCCCACTGAGGGCTAAACCTCGGATGGGCCTGTCTTTACAGAATGCACCAAACCAATAATGCCAGGTTTCTAGACCTGCTGTGGAGGCACGTGCTGTCTTTGGGGCTCCTCACTGCGGCCTTTCTGGTCTCCTACAGCAGGTACAGGGAGGGATCCCCATCTGCATCCCACCTCCTCTGGGCTCTGCTGGGCTCTCTGTCCCAGTGGGACTCATGACTCTAGTCCTAGAGCCCGGGGGCAAGGCTGCAAAGGCTCCCAGTCTGTTTTAAGGGATGGGGCGCACTTGTCCCTCCTGGTCCCATTTCTGGAGCCCCCAATCCTCGCACACTAGTGTGCACTGGCTGTGTATTGTTAGCTCCCCAGAGTTGAGGAGCTGGGGAGGACAGCAAGCTCCAGCCGAGCCACCTTCTAGAGACTGCGGCCGCCCAGTATGGCGCCTGCCAGGCCCCTGGAAGCTGAGCTGCGGCCTTGTCCCCAACACTGCCCACCCATGTGGACCTCCACATGTGCACATAGGCCCTTGGGCGGCCTGCCTTGGTGTGGCCCATGGCGCTATCTGTTCCTGGTGCCCTGCCCTGATGTGGCCCATGGCGCTATCTGTTCCTGGTGCCCTGCCCTGATGTGGCCCATGGCACTATCTGTTCCTGGTGCCCTGCCCTGATGTGGCCCATGGCGCTATCTGTTCCTGGTGGCTCTCGTGAACTTCCTTCTGGCCTTGACCCAGGGTCTACCTGTTGTACCACACCTGGAGCCAGGTGCTGTATGGGGGCATCGCTGGAAGCCTCATGGCCGTTGCCTGGTTCATCTTCACTCAGGAGGTCCTCACCCCACTGTTCCCCAGGATAGCAGCCTGGTAACTGCCCCCTGCCCCTCCTGCCTCCCAACACCATGGCCCTGTCCCCTCCCGTGTGCTGACTTCTATGTCCAGAGCCCAGCCCAGTCCCCCCTGGGAGGGCAGTGCCAGGCTCAGGTGCCAGGAGCTGAGGCCACTGCCCATGTCCTGTCCCCAGGGGGTGTCCGTAGGGATGGAGGCGCCATCCTCGCTCCCTGCCTAGGGACTTAGAAAGCAGCCCAAGTCCTGCTGGGCTGTAAGTACTGCAGGCCAGTGTCCTTGCCCGGTGATGCAGGTGACACAGCAGAGTCTTGGTGGCTCTGATGCTGCAGGCCAGGCAAAGACTAGGCAGTCGGGCAGGGGTAGGGCAGCCCCAGCACCAGGGGAGGCACCGGCTTGGTGGCAGCTGTGCCTGATGCAGCCCTCTGCCTCCGCAGGCCCATCTCTGAGTTCTTCCTGATCCGAGACACGAGCCTCATCCCTAATGTGCTCTGGTTTGAGTACACAGTGACCCGGGCAGAAGCCAGGTGAGTAAAGGGGACAGCAGACCCCACTGCCCTGTACCTGTGGGGCTGCCGAAGAGCCAGCCCTTGCTGGCTTTTCTTGCATTGCCTCATTGAATTTTCCTGTGGAGCTACGGATGTGAAAACCGAGGCCCAGAGAGAAGGGAAGTCACAGCCTGAGGTCTCTTGGAGAGGAGGTGGGAGAGCTAATTGCCTCAGAGCTCTCACATGGAACCTGTCTAGTCCAGAACCAGGAATGGATCCCTGTGGTCCTCAGGGGCCTGTATGTGGTGCCAGTGGGGCTGTTGAGCCAGTGGGTTGGGGTGGCCCAGCAAGCTGAGGTGCACAGCAGGTTGGGGTGAGGCTGGGCCCTGGGGCTTCCTGACTCATGGACTTTCCTCAGTGTATCCTGGCCCTGGGTGGGGTGCCCTCGGGGTGGGCAGGGCTGGCACCTCTGCATTCAGAGGGGAGTAAGGCAGTTTGGGCCCCTGGGACTCCAGGGAGGTTTTCCCTGGGCTGGGCGGGACCACTCTGGCAGCGACATGACATGTTTAGTGCATCAGGGTCCAAATGAGCCTAACAAGCTTAGAGCGAAGCAGGGATTTGAGGGTTAGGGCAGGCCAATCCCATTAGTGCGGAAAGGCCCCAGCTGGCCCTGCTGAGCTGCCACCTGGCTGCCCCCCGAGTGGCTGGCCCTGCCCTGTCCCGCTGGCTGCTTTCATGGACCCACACCTGCCCTAGCTGCCCGGGGTGCTGGGGAGAGAGACAGCCAGCCATGTCCCTTCTGGTGCCAGGGCCAGGCCTGAGCTGTGTGAGTGGAGGCGGGGTGTGGACAGTGGGAATGAGTGGGCAGCCAGCAGGGGTCTCTCAGCAGAGGGGCTGAGGCGCAAAGCCTCTGAGGCAGAGCCACTGGTGGCAGTGAACAGGGGCCGCAGCATGGGGGTCCACTCTGGCTCTCAGCCAGCACCTCTGAAAAGTGTGATTGACCCACTGCCTCAGGTTCCTGGACTATTCCACTGGGGACACAGGAGCACCTAATGCAGCTGCCGAGGATCCCCCATCCCCATCCCCGTCCCCACCCCATCAGTCAGTATCCTGATACTGCACTTACCGGCTTCCTACGGATTCTGGGTGCTCAGCCTGGTTCCCCAGCACCCAGGCGTGGGGCAGGAGCACCATGAGCCCAGCTGGGGTGGACTGTGGCAGCCATGAGGCAGGTTGGGTTGGCACTGTGTGCTGACTGGGCTATGAGCCCAGGGGACAGCTGCAGGTGCCTTCATGTATGACCTTACCCTATTTGCAGGAATAGACAGCGAAAGCTGGGGACAAAGCTGCAGTGACCTCCACATCTGGGCCATGTGACGCCTTGCAAGGTGGACAGCATGACAGACAGAGGGACGAAGCAGAGACCTCTACAGACCCAAGTCACCAAGCGGAGCCTTTTTGTTTTCTTAATTTTCATTTTAATGAACGAGGTGGACCAAAGGGCTGAGCCAGCCCCTCAGCCAGGACCCTGGGAGGGCCTGCTGCCCAGCGCCACATGGCCAGAGACCTTGCTGTGTTGCTGCCAGTCCCCGGCAGGGTGAAGCGTGCCCTTGGCACGGGCACCAGGGTGTGGGGAGAACGGGGCTTGCACCTCTGGGCTTCGGGCTGGGAGCTCCAGGGGATGTGAGACGCACACACTATTTATTGTTTTGTAAAAGGCAGGAGGGGTTTGGAGAAGGGCCTGGGAGAGCCAGTGCCCAAAGGCTCCATGTGCAGAGGGACCTTCCTGCCGCTGTCCCAGAAGCTCAGTGTTTCCCTGACAGCAGGGCTGGAGCTAGCATGCGGCTGGCGGCTGCCGTGATTGTGTTCTTCCCCAGTCCCCCTGACCCCACAAGGGCTTCCTCTGGTCCCCCATCCTGACAGCTGTCCCTTTCTGACAAAAGAGCCTGCACATGTGGGTACACACACCCAGGCTGTTTACAGCTCTTTTTGTCCCACCAGTAGTCCTCTTCCGGCTGAACAAATGCCAGGGGCCAGAGCCGGCGAGCCCCACCTTCCTTGTGTGCGCAGAACTTGTCCTTGTCCCTGACTGGGGACCTGTTTGGGACCACCCTCGGGCCTGGGACTGTGTGCCCAGGAGGGCACCTAAGGGACCTGTAGGTCGCTGTGGTGCTTGTGGGCAGATGCACTCCTCAAGTGTCCAGAACTGCGCCTGGCCCCGTGGACCCGTGTCTGATGCCCCCTTTTCTTTGTGGAGGTTTCTAACCTGCTGCTGAAGCACAATTTTTTGGTGCTTTCTTTTCTCATTTGTTCAAGGCAGTGTCCAAAGCCATTCTAGATGCCAGGATCAGGGCTGATTTCTAGGGAGGTAGGTCAGTGCCCACGTTTCCCTCCCCTCCCCTTAGGATTTTTATTTTGTACTTTCTTGCCTGAGATAAGCCAAGAGTGAGGTGGTTTGATTTCAGAAAAAAAAAAAATCAATGAAATTGTTTACTATTGTTTTAAAATAAAATCTTAAACTCTGATGGCTGCAGTATGTGCTGACTAAGCCCAAGAGACAGGGGTGCGGTCAAGACTATAAAATTAGAAGCCTCTCTCCAAGGTATCTAGTCCCGGCCGGGTGTGATGAGGCAGGAGGGTGGTAAGTTCAAGCCCAGGTTGGGTAACTTGGTGATGAGACCCTGTCTGAGAAAGGCTGGCAATGTAGCTCAGTGCTAAGCCCTAGGTTCACTCCCCCATAGCAGGAGTCAGTCAACTGAGCCATCTTCTCCGCCCCTAAAGCAGGGCTTTGGTGGCCTCAACACTTCCAGCAGGACCTGTCCAGTCTGGTTCCGGGGTGCTCTGGCCAGCAAGGAAGTTGCCTCACTGAGGCCAGCCAGTACAGGGAGCTCTGGCCTGCCCCAATCAGAAACAACCTTGTCCTGGAGGTGCCAAGGCCAGGCCAGGTTCCCCAGAGCCTTGACAATGAACCTTGACTTCAGGCTGTGACACCAGGTCTGGCAGCAGCAAACATACTTCTGGGGGAAGAGGCCTGCGTTTCAGGCTTCAATTCAGGATCGAGGAGTTTTTATATTATAAAGGAGTCAGGTGTAGTGGTGGTAAACACCTGTGGACTACTAGCCGGGAGGCTGAGGCCGGAGAAACCTAAGTTCAGAGCAGCCGGAGCAGCTTAGTGAAACCGTCTTAAAAGCTAAAAAGGGCCAGGGCTGTTGCTCAGTCCCCAGCACAGAAAGATCATCATGGAGCCCACTGCAGGCACCATCGCCTGCTTCCTGAGGTCTGGGCAGGTGGCTGCCCTTACCCAGCCTTTGGGGAGAACCGGGTGCAGTGAGCCCCACCTTCACGGGGCCAAGGAGTCGGCCAGGCACGGCAGGCGAGGCCCTTCAGCTGTGCCGCAGCCTCTCTGCCCTGGACAGCTGGGCGACCAGTGCAGAGCAGCTGCTGAGCCACGTGGGCTCCTCAGCCCCTGGCCTGGAGACAAGGGTGTCCCCAGGGAATTTCTGCCCAGCCATTTAGTGTTCTGATGACTTAAGCTCCGAACTTCAGTTTCCTCATTTGAAAAACAAGGAAGCTGGGACACAGCCATGTCCACCTGTAATTCCAGTATTCTGAGAGGCTGAGGCACAATGTGAATTCAAGCCCAGCCTAAAGAATTTATCGAGAGGGGCTGGGGAGATGGCTCTGTAGAATAAGTGCTTCCCTGGCAAGCACAGAAATCTGAGTTCAATCCCCAGTTCCGCAAAAA
>NDGN011482055.1:0-10573 GCA_002564285.1 Tympanoctomys barrerae
TTTTTTTCATGAATGTTACTATATTAACAAACCTAAGGGTTAGTTTTAGTTTTTGTTTTTTAACCTGGGCAACAATTTTAAGAGGCAGAATGATATGCCACAAGATGTCACTCTAATCCTAATAAATTGATAAGGGTAATAACTAATTTCCTTTCAATATTTAAATAAGACACATGAGTTTAAAAAAGAAAAAAAAAACCCTCACAATAATCAGGAAAGCATTTGGCAGTGCCGCTCTATCCAGGTCTGCACAAAGCTATACGAATTGTGTCCTAGAACGAACCTCTTGCCATCGATAAGTTTCTGTGAACAGAATAAGAACCTTTGACTTCTTTGAAGCAAAACCACCTAATTTAGTTCTGATTCAGATTTGAAGTCGAGTAAGACTCTTGACTCACTGGAAATAAAAAGTCAAGGTTAAGGAGCCAGTGCTTTCTACCCATTCTCTAATATCTCTGATGTCCATGAAAACTTCCATTGTCATCCAGAATAGACAAAATTGTAAGAAAAACAGCTTGGAATATTAAACAAACAAACAAAAAAGAATCTCTCTGGGTAACGTACTCTGAGACACATACAGTAAATGAACTTACTAATCTTATTAGCTTCCCTGTTAAGATCTTCTAAGATTCACTTGGGTAGTCAGGGCACAAAGCAGGTTAGAGCAAAGGCTGCAAGACTATTCAAACTATAGTGACGGATTCACGGGAAAAGGCGAGTTTAAGCGGTTCTTCCAAAATCACATTTACCTTTACTGGAAAACACATCATTAGAGAAAGCTTATTTCTTTGAACATGTGAAATAGTGTTATATTTCCGGAGACCTTGGGTTTCACTTTATGAGTTCACTTACATGAATTTGGAAGCAATATTTTACAAGCATTGGAAAAGTATAGGAAAGCCTTTGCCACTACTAACTTCAGTGATTCCTTTTACTGCACTGTCTTCCTCCTTATTGTCAACAATTGCTAATTTATCATGCACTGAAGATGCATAGGTAAGTCAGCCGCAGAGCCGCCTGCCCCTGGAGGCCGATGAATTCTGGTTGAAGGGAGCGAGGCCATTAGCTGAGAAAGCTGAGAGAGAGGTTCACAGTGGCTGAAGCTGTGGCAGAGATGAAACGGTGAGTCCCTCGGGAGGCTTCTAGAGATGTACAACTCTACGAAAGCCCCAAATAGACAACACCAGCGATCCTCTGGGTACTGCTTTGCACTTGTTATGCTGATTTATTTCCCTCTGTACTCAAAGAAAACTCACAGAGGCACGGCTTCAGTTCTCTTCTCAGTTTGACAAATTTACTTAAATAAGACCAACCACTTCTAATTTGCATGACATTGTGAGCAAGAAAGAAGTGTAAAAAACTGTAAACATGAAGAGAGAAAGCATTTTTTTTTCTTTTCTCTAAAGAAAAAATTTGTGTGGCTGCATAATCATATTGTATACTTTTTCATTCAGCACATAAAAAAGACCTATCTAGTGCTCCACTGCTCTGTCAAAAAAAAAGAAAAGGAAAAAGTTAACAAAAATTACTTTAATGAATGAAAAAAAAATTGTAGAAATGACCATTGTTCATCTTGTAGCCTAGGAGTTCCTTCCACATTAGTATTTTCTTGCACCCAAAGATAGTCTTTTGAGTCAGTAAGACTATGCAGTAGTTGACATCTTGGTCAGCCTGTGAGAAATCCCAGTGCCAGCATAAATGACAAACTACTTGGGTCTGACCTTCAGGGCCAGGTGAGGAAGACTGATCCAGTCTTGGCGCAAAAAGAATTTTTTAAAAAAATCTTTTATGTATTTTTTAAATTTGGTACAAGGTCTCACTATGCAGCTCAGACTCCTAGCGATCCTCCTGTCTCAGCCTCCCCAGTGCTGAGATTATAAGTATGTGCTATCATGCTGGGTTTCCACGGCTGACACAATATGAGCTACTGGGGATCAAACCTGGGTCCTTGCACTTGCCAGGCAGGTACTTAGACCATCGAGCTATTGCCCCAGTCCCCAGAAAGAATTTTAAAGATCAGATTATGGACATTACATCAAGATGACAGAACGAGTAGTCACGGACAAGCACATGAAGCCTTTTTGCACTGACCCAGCTGAAGGGAGATGGCCGCATGCACATAGCTTTTACACGCCTCCTCAATCTCATGTGAAACCCACCCTCTAAATGCCAGCAGGACACCAACCCTTGGACTGCTTCCCTGAGAGAGACGCTGGAGTGCGGTCTTCAGCCTGGTGTTCTTCACACCCTTGGCACTGCTGGTTTGCCGTTGGGGGACTACACCAAGTACTGACACTTAAATTAGCCTCGAGTCTTTTCTGTGCTGTGTAACTCTAAACACCTTCTTTGTTTCACCCTAGCACCTATGATGGCTTCCTCGTAACATAAAAGTTCAAGATTACTGTCCAACAAAATATTTTCTTTGAAGAATTGGATGTTTTCATTTAAAGTTAATTATAAGAAAATGAGTTTGATAGTTCATAGGAGAAGAGAAGACAGGACAAAGAAAGAGGCTAAGTTTTTAAACCAGGTTCCCTTTTCTAATGTTCCATCAGTGCCTACATTTCCAGTTTGCGTTGCACTTAGATGCAACCAGGTAACCGAACTCTGAGCAAAGGTCTTTTTGCAGACTTATATATGTCATTTAAGAAACTCTGATTCTTAGGGTCAGCCAGATAGCTCAGCAGATGAAAGCACCTGCTTAGGCAGACGCAGCAGCCGGTGTTTGATCCTTGGTGTGCCGTGCTGGCCTGCCCCTACAGTGCGCTAAGACAGAAATTGAGACCAGGTGTGGTGGCTCATGCCTGTAACCTCAGCACTTGGGAGGCTGACAACAGAAGAATCACTATGAGTATGATCTACATAGTGAGACCCTGTACAACCTGTAGACCCTGTCCTAAATACAGAAAAAAAAAGAATCTCCAACTCTTTCTTCCCCTTTACTTGTCAGATGGTGCAGCATGTCCAGAGAGAGGCTCTAAAATAATCCCAAGTTAGAAGAAACGTGGGTTGGTATTTAGAGAAGAGATACCCACTGGAAAACTGAGACCACAAATGTCCACTTGGCCTGTGTGTGAGAGAAAAAAAAAAAAAACTTGCTAAGCTAAGCATCTAAATTTAAGTCAGCTTGTTTATTTGAATAGCCTACTGTAATTTTCTAAGCATGCACGTGGTTAATGTAGTCTCAAAAATATGCTTTATACCTTTCACTTTTTTCATATTTTTATTTCTTGACATTTTATCAAAATAATATACTATGTAATATACCTTCCCTACACAACAATGTGCTCTCCAATCACAAAGAAAACTTGATTTTACATTAATGCTTAGTCTTTCTGACCTATCTTATAGCAAAACTGAGTCTGGGATCGGAAGTCAGGAAGTAGTGAATAACTTTATTTTATACCAGTGGTCCTGGTTGAAATAGCTTCCAACAAAATCCAGGGGGTAGGTGTCTCTGAGTCAGCATTTTTATCTGCGACATAAGCCAGGACAGCCCAGCAGTTTTTCTGATTAGCTAGCAGGGTGACCTCAGCAGTTACAGGGCTAGATTAATGGCTGTTATAAGGCTAGATTAATGTTCACGCCACTTGGTACAATCAGACATCCCACGTGTTTGGTTATGTTCTCATGGTTACAGGGGTCACAAAAGCAATTATAGCTGGGGAGATAGCTCAGTGGCATACATGCCTGCCTGGAAAGCACAAGGTCCTGAGTTCAATCCCCAGTACAAAGCAAGAAGAAAGCAAGAAAGCAAGAAAGCAAGCAAGCAAGCAAGAAAGAAAGAAAAGAGAGAGAGAAATTTTTATACAGAGCTAGGCAGCTTCAATGAGAACAAAGTTTTAAAAAGAGCAAATTTTCCTTGCACAGTTTTTCCCTGCATCTGAGGCTGCTCTCACTAAATAAATACTGCTAAACAATGCAGGACAAGTCTGTCATTTAAGTGCCCACCTGTTGTGGTCCAGTTAGTTAGCCAACACATCTTGACTGACCTGATGTTTGCTACCTATCTGCATCCAATCTGAGAACCAAATTCTGTACTTGGAAGCCCCTCTGCTTTCAGGATCGGTCTGCCCTGGGATTCTGCCTATTTTACCTAATGGTGATGCTAAGGAACTCAGAATTGTAGCTAGGAGAGTCGAGGGCTGCTCTCCTACACCCTCACTGAGGCTGCTAAAAGCACTGAGGACTTTCAGCATTATGGTCTCTTCCCCTCTGAGCCCCTAAACAGCCAAGCTATACAATAGGCTACTCAGTTACTGCTTAGTGATTTATATTGATTTATTCAGGTACTCATCATTTATTGAACCTCTACCAGCTTTGTGAGGGAACACAGGAGAAGGGAGCTCAACTGAGCCCCCATCTTTATAGAGTTCACTCTAAGAGTGGGAAGGAGAGAGAAAAATACATGTGGGCAGTTAGGGTGTTATGCAAGGTGGAGACAGGTGTGTTCAGGGTGAACAGTTGTCAGGATTAATTAAGCAGGGAAAGCTGAAGTTGTGTTCATTTAAGTCCATGCAATGAAATATATTTTTAAACTGTTGTTCAAAAAGGAATCTGTTAGTCTTTAAGCAACGACATTCATTGCTAGTCTTCTTCTCCCTCAGGTGCAGAGAACACCTCACGTTTCTCGTACTGCATTTAATTAAATACATTTTCCTGTCATTTCTGAGCTTTAGCTTAGACATCTATTTTCTTTTGAAAAATCAAGATGTTTACTGATTCTTTATAAACTAACCTCCTTCTGTGGTATTTATGGTACTCTAATTTCACAGGCATAATACAAGTTAAAGTAGTGCTAAAATACTTGGGAAGGCAAATGTTTTAGAGGCTTTCAGTTATCGCGGTGCAGATGAAGGAAGAGCTAAGAACAACTGAGCAGTTCTGTGCACATTGCTTCCCCCTACACGGAAGAAAGGGATTTCAGAGTGTTATAAAAACTCAGCTCTGAGAACAAATCTCAAAATTAAAACAGAGCAGAAAACTCTAAAACCTAAAATATCAGAAGAAAACTGATAATTTTTTGAAAAACTCACTGCGAATCTTCTCATGGTAGTAATGAAAATAAGCCATTTTTAGTGAAGCTAAACACAGTGGAAGCTTAACTGGTGCCTACCTCAGAGCCACAGTGGATAGTGCCCTTCCACTCTGGTTAGCTCTTCCAGGACCTCACAGAAGTCCTGACATTTATTTATTTATTTATTTGCGGAACTGGGGTTTGAACTCAGGCCCTTGCCCTTGCCAGGGAAGCACTTATTCTACCAAGCCATCTCCGGCTCACAAGTCCTTGCAAATATTTTCTTCTAGAAGTTCCTAGCATTTCTATATAATGATTGTTTTGCCTTAAAGAAAGGCTAAGTCAGACTGGGCAGGGTGGTGCATGCCTGTAATCCTAGTGCTTGGGAGGCTGAAAACAGGAAGATCACCACAAGTCCAATCTGTGTAGTGAGACCCTATAGACATGTACTAAAATACACACACACACACACACACACACACACACACACACACACACAAAGTAAGCAAGCAAGAAGGAAAGAAAGAAAGGCTGGTTCAACTTTCAAAGTTAAAGTTAGGAAACCAGAAAGGTAATGAGGTACAGCTCTTACACAATACAGTAAAACCAACGTTAACGTATTGATGCTTGCTGTGCATGTTCTACAAGAGGGGTCACAGTGCATTGTGTTACACCATGGAGCCATCATGAAAACCCAGTTGCTGTTTTTTCTCAGTCTATTAAAGAGAACACCAAGGCTCAGAGCAGTTGTACGCTGCTCTCATAATGACATGGCTAAAATTTAAGTTGGCAGTCCTTCCCCAGAATCAGCCTTGCAAGTCACTGTCCCAACGTGCATGTTTGTTGTGGCACCATAGTTAGAACCCAGGGCTTAGAGCTAACATAGAGTCAGCACGGCTGTTGTATATTTCACTTATGTGTAAGGCAGCAAAAGATTTGTTGAGCAAATAAACACAAATTAAGTTCCCTAAACATAATGCTGTATTCTCACCAATTGATGTGCAGTCACTTCACCTCCATATTTTAAAGAAAGGCAACAATCCTGTTGCTAATTAAGTGTCGCTTTCAGTTCTCTTCACAATTACTTTTCAAAATTAGCGTTTCATCACTCTGATAAAATATTTGCAATAAACACCTTAGATAGAGGAAAGGTGTATTCTGGCTCACACTTTCAGAAGTTTCAGTCTTAGCATGGGCTCCAGGTTGCCTCTGAGCCCGTGGCAAGGCAGCATATCGTGGGAGAAGCACGTGGTGGAAGGACTTGCTTACTCTTGTGGAGCCAAGAAGTGTCAGAGAGAGACTTGGAGGGCTGTGGCCCTAATCTGATCTTTGATTTCACTTGTCCCTGCCTCTTGAAGGCTCCACCACCTCCTAGTAGGATCACAGGCTGGGGACCAATCCTTCAACTCAGAAGCTACTGGGACACACTTAGCCAAAATACAACTAAGTTCCTGAGTATTTTATCATTATCTTGAGAAAATAAAATACAAGACAGTTATGAGAAACTGCATCACCCATCTAAGTATGTGAACATATACTGAGAAAAATAAGAACAAATAACCAGTGATACCACAAAACTGTTACAACCAATGTAATATCAACTGTTTAAAAGTCCTAATTAGGGGCTGGGGTGATGGCTCAGTGGAATAAGCGCTTCCCTGGCAAGTGCAAGGGCTGAGTTCAGTCCCCGGTTTTTTAATATCTTCAGTGTGCATTTGTCATATTTTCTTATAACTCTTTAAAGTTTTATATTAAGAATAGTACATTGCTATCACTAATTCTTTTTCTGTTTGTTTACTTGGTCTTCTTTGGTACCAGGAATCAAAAAGTAAATAAATAAATAAATATCCTAATTAAAAATGCAATCTATATGGTATATTATGAGAGAGGGAAGGAGAGAGAGAGAGAGAGAGAGAGAGAGAGAGAGAGAGAGAGAGAAAGAGAGACACTACCCTGATGCCCCTTAGAGAAGAAATTGAAAACTGAAAATATATGTGTGGTAATCTCAGTGACTAACATAATCCAAGCAGCTCTTCACTGTACTAGTAAATATCTGGAAGTCAAATGCTTAGAGAACCTCTTGTAAATGTAGAGTTCCAAAGTAACTTGTAATAATCTCATAATGTTTCAATAAATTTCATATTAAAATATTTATACATTTTTTCCTGAAGTATGTATTTCTATATGTACATATACATATGTACATACACACATGCATGCCCACATATCACTAAGTAGGGGCTGTGATCTATGTGCCAATATTTTCATGTTTGATATTTCATTATTGATACTTTGATCAAAGAGATCTAGTAACAAGGCAGATAAGGCAGATAAGGTTATTTACCATAACCAAACCTCAGATTTTCTAGGATGATACAAATTTACAGTATATGTTTTCTGATTTTTAAAATGTATTTAGGACAGGGCCTACAGGGTCTCACTACCTAGGTTGGACTCAGTGATTCTCCTATTTTCTCCTCCCAAATGCTGAGATTATAGGCGTGCGCCACCACACCCTGTCTCAATGGCCATCTCAGCATGCCCCGGGGGTGGAGCTGGCATGGCAAACCCATAATCAAACCCCAGGCTGCTATGCTCTGCCTAAGCAGACACTTCAGTGCACTGAGCTATCTGGCTGGCTCTACAGCATATATTTTCTTTAAGATCTTCATCATAAAGTGACCAGTGGTTTCTGAATTATAACATCAACATGTTCTCTCCCAAACTTTTCCTCAAAGCTAAAAATCAATACTTTCAAAAAGTACTTACTGATCATTCATTATGTATCAGTCCACTGGAACAGAGGAAGGAGTGTTATTTTCACCTTTGGCTTCGGAAAAATAAGCAGATCTGTGTCAATTTGATGGGGCGAATTGTACATTATAACTCAGCTGAGTTTAAACAAGGGTAAAACTGTCCTTGTTGCTAGATATGAGATTACCTAGGAAACTTCCATTAGGCAAAGATGAAAGTATGATTCTGCTTCCTCTTTTCAAATTCTTTTTTTTTTTTTTAGCAGTTTATAAAGTAAAGGGTCTTGAAAATTAAAGATAATAGAATTTTAAATTATCATGAATCATAAAATGGAATTCAATTCTATATAAAAAGAACCTGGAGCGGGGAGATGGCTCAGTAGACTAAGCACTTCCCTGGCAAGGGCCTGAGTTCAATCCCTGGTTCCACCAAAAAAAAAAAAAAAAAAGAGCCCTTGTGTTTATCTGGATTTTAATAGGAGAGTCAGTTTCTGTAAGATATCACAGCCAAATGCATCCAAATATATTATTTGAATCCTACTATTGATTTTTTTGCTACTGCTCAATAATTTCAAAAACTTGTAATTTTGTAAAGTAATAAACATTCATTATATAATATGAGCTAAGTGTCCATAAAAAGTAGGAATGAATGAATAATTTATCAGACATTACTACAACAGAACATTGCACATTAAAGAGAATAAACTATTAGTATAGCAATTACTATGAAAAATATCTTTAAAATACTGCTAGGTAAAAAAAAATAGTGTTTTCATATCTATAAAAAAGCAGAGAAACTATACAGTATAATACTTTCATGGTTTGTCCTTCCCAAATTCAAGTGTTGCAATCTTAACTTCCACTGTGATGGTCCTCAGAGTTGCGCATCTTGGGCTGTTAATTAGGGCAGGAGGATGGAGCCCTCATGAATGGGATTAGTGCCCTACTAAAAGAGGCCCCAAGAGTTGGCTAATCCTCTTCCTACAATACAAAGATCCCAGAAGATGCCAGTCTGCAGCCCAGAAGGGTGCCTGCACCAGAGCCTGAGCACCAGGGAGCACTGGTCAGAGCTCTAGTGTCCATCACCAAGAGAAAACACATTCCTGTGGTTCGTAGGTCACACCACTTATGGCACTTTGTCATGAGAGGTGGAACTAGGAAACAGCAGGCGTACCCAAAAATATGAAAACCTATGTGAATTGATAACAACAAAGTCAGGAGTGCAGATGGAGAGAAATTATTAGATATTGAATCAAGGGAGGCTGCCTAAAAAGAAAGGTAGCAAAGGTAGCTGTGTTTCAGTCCGACATTTATGTGTGGCTGAGAGCACAGGTGATGCCGGGACTCCCTTGCGTAGCTCGCTTTTGGCAAGGTCACAGCACTCAGTGCCACAAGGAACTGGTTGTTTTCCAGATTGTGAAATGTTTCTACTCTTTAAATTAAGAAGTGACTCCTGGTCATCTCACTTCCCGATTACACGTAAAACTTGAGTTACTTGGATTCCAAAACATAACAAAATTTAAAATTGGAAAATGAAAATTATTTGAAATGAATTTTGCAAAATGTTGTTGAGATTGGTACTATAGCTTAGATTCTGGGATTATTATTTTTTTGTCATGCTTTTTTGTATGTTTAAACTATTTCATAGTTTCAAAACTGACCACTATATATTTTTTATTTACTTATTTTATTTATTTTTGGTGGAACCAGGGACTGAACTCAGGCCCTTGCGCTTGCCAGGGAAGTACTTATTCTACTGAGCCATCTCCCCGACCCCTAACCACTATATTTTAAAGAACATTAGGTTTAAATCAAATTTCAAATATCATAATCCAAAAAAAAGACATTAAGTTATATCAACAAATATGAGCAAGTCTACATTTTCACAATAGCACTTAATATTTTAACGACATTGGTAGTTAAATAAAATGTTATTTTACTTTTTTCCCTTCGGGATATTTCTATTTCATGTTTTACTATGACTAATTCTTTTTCTGTTTGTTTACTTGGTCTTCTTTGGTACCAGGAATCAAACTCATGACCTTATACTTGCCAGGTCACTGAGCTATATCGCAGCCTTAAGTATACTACATTTCTACTACATTATGAGTACTTGCTTTTAGTTGTGATTTACTTTCTAATTTAGTTTACTGTGTTGTTAATGTCCTGAAATTTAAAACTTCATAGCATATATGATCGTTTGTGTACCCTTTAACATCTTGATTTAATTTCGTATTTGATATTCAACCATATGGAATTTATTTTAGGATATTTGGCCATATGCCATCAAGAATCTAATTTTGTTTTTGTTGTAGATTATTACAAATACATGATTAGCTGTTTAAAATGAATATTAAATAGTTCAGATTTATTTTACTAATTTGACTTTTTAAATATTTAATCCTTACATATCCTGTTGGTGAATTTCCCGTTCTCATTTCAAATTCACATAAAATGTTTTATTTTCCCACAAAAGATATTTCTAGTACGTTGTAAAAGAACTGTAAGAGGAAATTTCTCTAAGGTTCACACTGCAGTAAAAATTTCAATACAATCTAATTTTAACTGTTGATTTTTCTTATTTTCATTTATTTTAAAATTGTAGCTTATATATACCTAGAAAAGAATAAAAAATACTGGAGCATTATCTACTGGCTCCTGACATTTACCATTATTAGATTCAAAATTCAGAGAACGGAAATTCATAATCAAATAATTTCATTTGTGCTGTGTATGCTACGTACAAAGTCTTAGCCAATATTCTTTTTTTTTTCCTTTCTTTCTTTTTTTTTTTTTTTTTTTT
>NDGN011482060.1:0-10193 GCA_002564285.1 Tympanoctomys barrerae
TTCTTTCTTCCTTCCTTCCTTCCTTCCTTCCTTCCTTCCTTCCTTCCTTCCTTCCTTTTTTTGGCAGAACTGGGGATTGAACTCAGACCCTTGTCCTTGTCAGGGAAGCACTTATTCCACTGAGCCATCCCTGCAGCCCCTTGACTTTGTTCTTTATGGCTGAGTTATATTCCACTACATGTTTGTATTTTCCTCATTCACCAGTTGGCAGGCATCTGACTGTTTCCAGAACTTTGCTGTTGTGTGTTGTGCTGCTATAAACATGGGTGTGCACATATCACTCTAATATGTCCTTAATTCTTTTGGGAATATACCAGGAAGGGGTATGGCGAGGTAAAATGGAATTTCTATTTCAGCATTTTGTGAACTATCCTTAGTGATTTCACAGTGCTTGCACCCAGGCATGCAGATAGCTAGATTTTCAACTATTTACATTTTGAGACAGTGAACTTGCAATTCTCCTGCTTTAGGCTCCCAGAGCAGTCGGATTATAATGTGTCCGATCACGCCTGGCTTTCTTTGGGCTCCTTAAAGGGAGGTAACAAGGACGCAAGGGGCTTACCTTTGAGGCGAATTGCTTTGTGGCACAGCTACCTATATTTCTTCCCTTCCTGGCACTGGTACGCTGGTGGGCAGTCCAGCTTTTGGCCAGCACCTGATGCCCTCCATCCTCCTGGAGGAGCCTCCTGGCTTCATTGCAGAACAGGTCAGCCATGCATTCAAAGTAATCCTTAGCTTCCACAGCCATTGGACAGCACGAGAAGATGAGATTTTTTTCTTCCTCTCTGAGTCATGATAGGAAGTGTCAGATAGGGCATTTTTAGTGGAAATGGGAAGCCCAAAGGGCATTGCACTCAATAGAAAATTCTTCATGCCCCACAACCCAATTAAATCTCAAAATGTGTTTCAAGAGCTGGAATTGGAGGGTACAGCATTAGAGGTGCATCCTTGCCTCTTCTATTTTTTAACTATTCCCTCAAAAATCTTTCTTCCAGTTGGTGTGGACGCCAAACGCCCTGAGTTGTGCCATGTTTGGCATCCTGTGATCACTGACCCAGGACTGCTTTGCCCATGGGAAGGTCGCTCCTGAATTACCTCTCAGCCAGAGTTGCCCTTTCTGGACCCATGGGATGCTGGGAAGGTCTGGGGCTCAGGGCTCTGGGGGGTGTTCCAAGCTGACTGGGGGAAGGGCCTGAACAAGCAATAAATATTCTGCTGGATGTCTTCATTCATATGCTAAGGAGTATTGAATTGGGCTTTAATTGGTGTGAGAGGAAAGTGGTACAGCTGCTTAGGCCTGCGCTGTGGGACTCCAAGCATGAATAGCTGTTTAAAAATAATCCCCACAGGGAAAATGCAGGCAGATGCAGGGTTTCTGCTAAAAGAGGCTGCGGTAAGGTTGGTGAGACTGTGAAGGGGCTGCATCGGGAACCTCAGAGCCCAGGCCCCAGGGCTGAGTCCTGATTTCCAGCCTGCCACCCCCAAAGCGTGTGAGCTTTCCTCCTGCATTGGAAATAAAATTACCCAGAGCCACATGAAGATCTCAGGGTGAACTCAGTGGAGCACTGCGGCTGCACCTGGTACCCAGTGTCACTCCCTCGTGGACTCTTGCTGGTGAAGATCGAGGGGGGCGGGGCCTTCTTATGGGAGCCAAGCAGGTGGCTCTGCTTGGTGGGCAGTCCCATGACTTCTTCCATGGTTCTTGCCTTGCAGCCCCGTGCCTCTCCTGGGCTAAGCATGAGGGGACCTCAAAAGAGGGGGGAGAGGGATCTGGGTAACCCTGCAATGAAAGTTGGAGCTAACAGAGTAAGGCTGAGGAAGACTGCTGACCTGCTTCTCAGGAAGCCCCGTCAGACCCACTACTGGCTCCTCCCGGCTGGGGTGTGAGATAACCACGTGGAGAGCCAGTGGTGCCCAGAGCCTGGAAGGAGATCTTGACAGGAACTGTGTTCCGTGTGTGTTAGACTGGGGTGGCGGGGAGAAATGTTATGTCCTAAATTTCTTGGCTTATCAAACCTGTAATAAGGAGGCTTTGTGACTTGAATTAAAATTTCTCTATAATATCTGCTTTAAGGAAAAATCTGCTGAATTCCGTGAAAAAGTCACATGTTTTAAGGTTTCTATCAAGCAAAGGCAAGATGACTGTTCTAAGAGCTAGAGGCTTTGATCGCAGGTCTTCCTAAGGCCAAAGCAGGTGGAGCCTCCCTTCCAGCAGGGATGGCCACAGGGCCTGGACCTGGTCTGGTTTAGCAGCATTTATGTGTTTACATTTTTTTTAACATGTTTACATTCTTAAAAAGATTCTCTTGGTCTATTGATCTGTGTCCCACTATTGTCACAAATGAACACCTCAGTGCCATTTAAAAGCCCCAGTTCTCACTTAGATGTGCCCGTGTCCTCATTCTCTACCTCACTGACTGATCCCCACCAGCCTAGCCAAGCCTCATGCCCCAGCAAGAGGCTCTAGTATGCTGCAGAGTAGCTGCTTAAGTGTGAACCACCAATGCTTACCAGAGCCGGGCCTAGGTCACTGACAGGTGGGCTAGGAGCTAGGAGGGGCCGACTCCTGGAGCACTGCTGCTCCTGGGGGCCGTGAACGCTCATGCTTGGCATGGTGGGGATTTAGGTGCAGATTGGGCAAAGGGGATTGCAGAGATAGGCTGACAGGTCCTTGGGTTCCAGCAGACCAGGCTGCAGTCTGCCGCCCTGTGGATTCTTCTGTGGCTGCTCTGGGCAGAGCAGACAGTTCCGGGACAGTCCCTGGGGACGAGTCTGGCCTTTGTGTTTCCGCCTTAGTGAGCATGCTGGCTCTTTGTGGCTGTCGCCATCAGCAGCTGGTGCATCGGGAACAGGATCAGGGCTGTAAACCCAGCAGCCTGAGGTGGATGGTGCAGAACGCACTGTGGGCTGAGTGCGTACTTGGCAGTTGGGATTTCTGGGCAGCGCCAGCCAGGAGAAAACCAGCCTGAGGGAAGTGCCTGCCTTTTGTTCCATATCACTCTGCCTCTCTCAGAAGGGGAGGAGCTAGTGTATGGCTCCCTGGGCTCAGAAAGATGAAGCAGTGGCTTTTTTTTTTTAAAATTTTTAAATTTTTTATTTTTGAAGAATATAAAATAGAAATATAAAGAAAAAAATAGCATTAGAAATGATACAAAATTTCATTAGACAAAGTAATAGGAATTCAACATTGGCTGCTGTATTACATGATGCTCTCTTCAAATTAGTTGTTCATATTACCAGATACAAATGTATAAGATTCATTTCAAAGAAAAAAATAACAAGGAAATAATTCTTTTGAATTATATGAGATTCAAAAGAAGAAGTAAAATCAGAGTAAGAAAAAATTTAAACATTAACTGCTGCTTTCAAAAGACCAGCAGAAATCGACAATACAATCATCCAAACAATTTTGCATACATATTCCTGATCTCAGTTATCTTTCCCATTGAAAATATTCTTTCCTTTTCCAAGAGCTACTTTCATTGCATCCTGAAAATTCCTGTAGGTTGTGCTTGAATTTTCGTTGAATTGTAGATAATGTTTAATTTCATCTGTAACCCATTGGTTGCTGAAGAGGGTGTTGTTTAATTTCCATGTGTTAATGGGGTTTCTGTGGCTTCTTTTGTCATTTATTTCCAGTTTCATTGTACTGTGGTCAGAAAATATGCATGGGATAATTTCTGTTGTCTTCAATATACTTAAGCATGACCTGTGGACTACTATGGGGTCTATTTTAGAAAACATCCAGTGTACAGCTGAAAAGAACGTGTGTTCACATGTGGTTGAGTGGAACACTCTTTATATGTCCACTAAGTCCATTTGTTCAAAGATCTTGTTCAGTTCTGCTACTTCTTTGTTAATTTTTTGCTGCTTGACCTATCCTTTATGGATAAGGGGGTGCTAAAGTCTCCTGGAAAGATTGTGGTATTGAATATTAGGCTTTTCATGTCCATCAAGATTTGTCTTATGGGTGCTCTTGTGTTTGGTGCATACATATTTATGACTGTTACTTCTTCCTCTTGTATGATTCCCGTAACCAATATGTAGTGGCCTTCTTAATTTTGTTTGATCGTTCTTGATTTGAAATTCATACTGTCTGTGAACAGGATTGCTACCCCTGCTTTTTTCTGAGGTCCTGGGGCACGTAGTATTGTTTTCCATCCTTTCAGCCTATAAATTTCTTTATGGGTTAAGTGTGTTTCTTCTATATAGCACATTGTTGGATTTTGCTTTCTAATCCACTGTGCCAATCTATTTCTTTTAATTGGTGGATTGAGTCCATTTACATTGATGATTATAACTGAGATGTATTGACTAATGTTTCACATGTCATTTTCCTGCTGTTGGTTACCCTGTTTTTCTCCTGTGTTTAAATGTTTGCTCTATTTGTTGGGTTCTTTCCATTCTCATTTGTGGAGCTGTGGTCATTTTGATCCCTCTCTAGAATATCTTTTAGTAGTTGGTATAGGGTTGGCTTTGTCATCATGAAATCCTTCAGTTGTTTTTTGTCATGGAAGTATTTCAATTCCCCATTAAAGTTGAAAGAGTTCTGCAGGGTATAACAGTCTGGGTTGGAATTTGTTTTCTTGCAAGACTTGAAATACTTTGCTCCATGCTCTTCCCCCTTGCCAGAACTGGGGATTGAACTAGCCCTTGCACTGGCCAGGCAAGCACTTATTCTACTGAGCTATCCCCCCAGCCCCTCCATGCTCTTCTTGATTTGATGGTTTGTGAAGAGAAATAAGCTGTTATTCTGATAGATTTTCCTTTAAATGTGATCTGGTTCTTTTCTCTAGCAGCTTTTAATATACTGTTCTTCTGCTGAATTTATGGGATCTTGCTTATACATTTGGGTATGGTTTTAATTGGGTTGATATCATTTGGAGTTCTATATGGTTCAGTTACCTGAATGTCAGATTGTTTCCCCATATTTGGGAAGTTTTCCACTATTACTTCTGCTCATATTCTTTTTATATTGTTTGTATTGACTCCTTCTTTCTCACGGATGCCTATTAGTCTTATTTTGTTCATCTTTGCATTGTCTTTCAGATGTTGAATTATTTTTTCCTGAATCCTAGTTGTTTTTAAGAGATCTTTTCTTACCTTTTCCCTAGCTGCAGTGATGTCTTCAAGATCTGATACTCTATCTTCACTTTCATCTAAACGGTTTGGCTAGTTTGTTATTGAGATTTTAATTTCCTATGTATATCTTTTAATCTACTTCATTCATTCTATTTCTTTCCTTTATTGCTCATTCGAGGATTCCATCACTTTTCTATTCTCCTCTGTATTTTTTATTGGTGTCTTCTTTAGAAGCACTTAGTAATTCTTTCATTATAGTTATCATTTCTTTCTTTACTTTGGAGATTATTTCTGATCTGATTTCCTCTATGCCTGTCTGCAGTTGTTGCTTTACTTCAGATGCTATTATTTCATAGATTTCTGGAGTGCGGCTTCCCATTTCTTCTATGCTATTTTTTCCTGCATTTGTTTTGGGTGGGCTCACTGCCTGAGAATGCATTTTGCTCCTTTTTTTGGTCATTTTGTATAGCACTGTACTCTGACCTTTGGTGTAGAGCTTTGGTACCTATCAATATTATTAACCAAGGAATGTGGTTAAGGCAGTTACAGTTTTGTATTTACAGAAGTACAATTAGCAACACTAATAATGGACAATGACATTTAGCAATTGACAAACTTTTGTAACTAATGGGTTTATATTTTATACCATAAGGGCAAGGCTTATGACTGTGTAGCTCTAAGTAGATATTAAATTGGGAATTTGTATTTAAATTAGTTCCCCAAAGTTCTGTCTGATCACTTCCCACTAAGGTACCTGGAGTCTTCCAGGCAGACTTTCACCCCAATTACTTGTTGCCCCCTCTCTCAAATGAGAGAGAGAGAGAGAGAGAGAGAGAGAGAGAGAGAGAGAGAAAGAGAGGATGCTCTCATCGATCTGGGTCTCACAGTGTGTCTCAGCTTACCGGGTCCAGATCTACCAAGTTATCCAGCTGGGCCTGGCTTGGGTTTGGCTGATGTGCTTGGCTTTTTACTGCTGCAGCCTGTGGAGGTGACTCTGCTGTGCCCCACTGGCAAGCTCATCTGCTAGTGACTATGTAGACATTACCTCAGAGGAGTCAGAAAGTGAGTACCCACCAGAGATGTAATGGGGTGGTACCTCTGATCCATAGAATGAAAAGATTGAGAATGGAAAGGTCCTTACATGGCCCTTAGTTACTATAATTTACCATTTGCACAGAATACTCCCAATTCAGTGTCACCTAAAGGCATTTGGTAACAGAGATGAGATCAGCCACCAGGCCTCCAACTCTTTCTTGAGTCCTGAGATGCCTCCTGTGCTATTTCTACCTGAGATAAGATACATGAGGAGCTAGGACAGTGTTCCCAGGCAGTGCCCATGGCTGCACTGGAAACGCCCTCCCCTCCCCCATTCAAGATGCCACTGGCAAGACAGCGATGAAGGAGAAGTGCTGAGGGCTTTCCTGAGCACAGTTGGGTGCTGCCGTACTTCCCGGCCTGAGGGAGGGACTCAGATGAGGACACTCGGGAGGCTTATCTTGCCACAGGGGATCCTGGGAGCTGGGGTACTGTGCAGCTTAATCTGGAGTTGTCTCTGTCCTGACCACTGCTGAGGTCACCAGGAGCTCTGCACCCTCCCAATTCCTGTTTAGGGAGTAATCTCCCGGGGACAAGATTGGCCACAGTAAGTTTTACTGATGATAGTGATGGGTTTGCTGTGTGGCTAGATCTGAGATGTAATGATTGCTTTTCAGGGGAAAACCCACCAGTCCCTCCATGTTATGTGAGGGATGCACCTCTCTCTAGAAATGTTAAGACATGACAATGACTGTGTAAGAATCATCTGGGTATAGTAGCTCCTGCCTATAATCTCAGCATTCTAGGAGGCTGAGACAAGAAGATTGCAACTTTGAGTCTAGTCTGGGCAACTTAGTGACTTAGCAAGAACTTGGTTCAAAATAAAAAAAATAATAATAATAATAAAAAGGGCTGAGGATGTAGCTCAGTGTGAAGCTTCTGGGTCCAATCTTTATCATCAAAATAAATAAATAAATGCAAAGGAACATCTATGAATCAAGAAAATATGATATTTGAATAAAGATTTATAATAGATTCTTTTCAAACTGAGGCATGTCCTAGGAGCAGAGGTAACACTTGAATGGTAAACTCAAGCTCAACACAGTTGGATAGGTTGTAAGAGTGAGTTAAGCCAGCAAGATGAGATTAAGCGAGGCCCTGGCACCAAGTTCAGGCAATAAAATCCCCAAGCTATGGGAGTGTGAGACAGCGAGATCTGGGAGCCCCCCCCCCCAGGGGTGTGGAGCAGTGATCACAGTGACTCTGTGGGGGGCTTGCAGCATCTGGAGCCCGCATATAGGAGTTGTGTGTTTGTGTTCGCTGCATAAACATGCTTAGCTCTATAAGCAATTCTCCCATTAGCTGCTGTATAAATGTATAAATTCTCGATAGCTTGCTGATGCTCAAAAAGTGGGTTTTAAAAGTCACTAAAAAAATAACTGGCAAACATTGATGCAAGCCGTAGTTCTTCCTGATGCAGTGAGATGCTCACATCTGCAGCCATTAGACAGCATCTGCCGGGCTAGCAGACTCACCACTCTGTGAGCAGTAGTTCACTAAGGCTACAGACCTGGCCGCCCATTGCCTCAGGCTTCCCAGGAGAAGGCCCCAGGCAAGGGCACTCTCTCCACCTGTAGGCAGCACCTCCAAGAGGGAGCTCCATGGTCAGGACTCATTTTGCAACAGAGTCCAGCTCCCTCCTCAGGGCTGGTCAAGCTGCTAAGCATTCTGACTACTTCTTGAATCCAGGGAAAGTCATCTGGTTCTTCAGCTTTAGTGGAAAGAGAGAAGTATTTAGGAAATTCCAGAACTATTCCCAGAGAGTTCCAACGTAGGAATGAAAGATAGGTGTCTTCTGAGGTGACCCAGAGGACAGAACTACTAAGGACCCAAAGAGAGGAATTAAAGGGAAATTTGCCCTTGTGGCAGGGAGGAATTTTTAACAGTTTTCAGGGGCTCCAATCTGGAAACTTCTGCATGTAGAGTCCACTGAAGCTGCATGGAGTCCATCAGATGCTTGGTGAGAGTTAGGGTAGGGCTGTAGAGACCTGGAGAGGAATCAGGCCCGAATCGACCCCTTTCCTGGACACTGGCATGTCTGGTTTTTTACTTCTGGGGTGAAGGAAATGCTCCACGAAATGGAGCACTGGACCTCATGACAAACGATTCAGCTGCTCTCTGCCTCCACCCTTCTGTATACTTGGGCTGGTTCAGGGCTGGGATTAGGTGACTGGAATGAGAAGCAATCACCATCTTCCCATTCAGGCCCAATCCCAGCTCCAACGTGTCTGCAGGTGAACACCTTGAGGGTGCCTGTGGTCTGAGCCTCCTCCTGGTCTCCCCTCAGGCACTCACTCTGCCTGCTGCCTTCCCTCCACCTGTCTTCGTGGTTGTCAGGCCACTGTCTTGAGCATGCTTTTGTGAAAACATGCTGATTTTAGAACACACGTCCTAGGAAAGTAGTACCCTTCTTGGTGACCAAGCTTGGGGCCCTTTAGTCCTGTGGTCAAGGGCCCGGGGCTGCAGCAGCATGAGCTCCACTTGTGCAAGTCTTGCTGGGCTCCTTTGTGCTTGGGTCAGTCCTAAGTGGAAGACTCCTTTCCACGGTCCCCTGGTGACCACATCATCCTCTGGGAAGTGGAGTGTACCCTTCACTGTGCCCCGGAGCTGCAGTGGCTTGTGCCTCAGCCCTCGCTGCCTCCCGACCCCTGATTTCCTTGAGGGAAGTGCCATATCTTCATCACGCTTCTGTCTCCACAGTGCTGTGCACCACAACACATCTGAAAATTACTGCTGAATGACTTAGTGGTTGGTCCAGAGTAGAGGCAGGTGGGATTCCTGAGCTCCTTGTCCCTACTGGAGCCAGGACTGCTTGGACAAGGTGAGAGAGAAGAGGCAGCCCCAGCACTGATCACAGAAGTGCAGAATCTGGGAAGCCTGGCACATAGACCTGGCTCTGCGCTGTCTGCCCTGCCCGAGGCTGCATCCTGCTGCCTTGTGGTCACCTGCTCTGAATCAAAAAAGCTGGCCTGACCTGGAAATGCAGTGAAGGAAATGCATCGCGTGAGGAGGCCGGGTCTGGATTCTGGGCTGAGATGTCGTGGCCTTCAGGATGGCACACCCAGGGCAAATGCAGCAGAACAGGCCCCTGTCAGCCGGGCGGGGTCCAGAGTTATTTTCAAAATAAGCAAGCTGAGTAATGGTCTCTCTGAGAGAAAGTAGCCAAATGGCCTGTTCTGCTGTAGCCCCAGAGTGGCCTGTGGGTGACTGAGCAGATGCCAAATGTTAATCAGGTCCTTGGGTGCAAGACAGGCCACCTTGGTGCTTCCAATCAGAGGTTTATAGACAGCACCTTCACCACCGCAGACAGGGAGCCAAACGTTACCTGTACCTTCACATGCTTCTTCGTCTCTCTTTTTAAGCCTTTAAGATTTATGGGGCTTCTGGGGGTATTCAGTGCCTGTCACACCGTTGACATCAGGGTGCCTGTCCTTAAACATTTACCCTTTCTCTATACTGACCAATCTGGAATCCCTTTCATTGTTGTTGAAGTGCACAACCTACCATCCTCATTTAGGTCCTGCCCTGCCACTCTCACTGTCATTGAGGCTTTGATAAACAGCCTCAGGAGTGCTGTCCTGTGGAGAGGATGACAGGTCTGCAGTGCAAGCCTGGGGTGCAGGGTGCTGTGTGGAGCCCCTGCAAGATGAAGACCCACAGCCCCAGGGGCTGGCAGAGGACAGGGCTGGCCTAATGGGGATGGAGTCCGTGCAGTGAAATGCTTGTGATGTGACAGTGTGCAGTTCTGTGGCATTAAGTACATGCATACTGTGCAGCTGACACCGCCATCCATCTCTGGAGCACTTCTATCCTCCCAAACTGAAACTATTCACAGGACTCCTCCCCGTCACTCCCTGGCCCCTGGCCCCACCATCCTCTTTCCACCACTCCAGGGCCTTCATAGAAGTGGAATCATACAGTTTGCCCCTTTCAGCTGGATTATTTCTTTCCACATAAATGTCTTCAAAGTTTGTCTAAGTTGTTATGTGTGTTAGAATTTTCTCCTTTTTTTTTTT
>NDGN011482061.1:0-14422 GCA_002564285.1 Tympanoctomys barrerae
GCCCGTAGCAGAGAGACCTGGCCCAAGATGCCTGTGCCCATGCTCTGCTCTCCAGCCTGCCTGAGGCCCACTCTGCATGCTCAAGCTACATATTGCATGTGTCGCCACTGGAGAGGTGCTGCCCAGTGTCCTCTGGCTGAGACAGGTACCTGCAGGCTGTGCACACAGATCCCTGAGAACAGAGCTACCAAACTTCTGCTCCTTGTCTGGTCTCTGTTCTGAGGGGAGGCTGCCCTCCACTTCAGATCTCCAAGGGCGATCTCCCTTCCTTGCACACTGCCTCTCAGTTGAAACAGACTTGCTGGTTACTTGTTGGAAACCAATTGCTAACAGTGTAGTATGGACTTATCAATGGCTAGGCATTTAATAGGTTATGTATTCATACATGCTACCTCAGCTAACCTTTGTTTTCTTTTTGGGGGGGAGGTACTAGGTCAGACCAGTACTATATCCCCAGATGTAGTTTTATTTTTTGAAAACAGACTTAAAAAAAAATAGAGGGTTATTGGCTTGAATTTGAGATCCTCCTGCCTCAGCCTTGCAGAGTGCTGGACTTACAGGCATTTGACACTGAGTCTGGCCATCAGTTAAACTTTTATCAGCCCAATGTGATGGACATAGTCCTGTGTGTGGGTACAGAGTGTTGTCCCCTAAGGTTATTAAAACATTGCTCTTGTTTCTAACTCACGTGAGTGTGGAGATCCTGGCAACCAATTGTGCTGTTGGCCTCTTAGATGCCTGCAGCACCTGACAACAGTGACACACGATGGTAGATGGGTTGTGTGCTAATGTAGTATGCATCCTATTGTCATTTTAGAGTGTGTGCCTATCCCTCACACAGCTTTGCATACTGTAGACTTCATGCGTGTTTCTGGCTTTGTCACAATTATCGGGTCCCCGGGGGGCACTGGGACTGCACTTGAGGACATTGGCCTGAGGACAGAGTTGCTGAATGATGCACTCCCCAGAGCTCTCAGTGACACTGGAGGAATGGGAGGCTTCTTAGATATCTGGAAGTGGAAAGGAAGCCTGGTAGGTAGGAGAAGCAGGGTTCTGGGCCTAAGTCATCTGACCTCATGTCTTGTACTTTTTTCCGTTGTTGCATCTGACTTCCTGTGAACAAGCCCTAAGTTCTAATGCTGGAACATTGGCAAGTGGGGACCGAGGGACTGGAAACGAAAGGGTGATTTGTTAGAACCATGTTTTAATTTGGAGTCTGTAACTGACTTCACTAAAAACATGTTCTAGAGAATTAGTTACCCCTTAATATGAGAAGTGAATCAAAGATGTAGAATAATCATGGAATAAAGGCTTTTGCCCCTCTTCTGTAACTTCACTTGTTGGAATGGTTGTTTTCCTCTTAATAAATACATTTTGGCACATGTGCATGTGCATGGGTGTCTGGGCATGTGTATATGTGCATGTGCATGTGTATAGTGTGTGCGTGCACGTGTGTGTGTGTGTGTGTATCCAACCCAGAGTCTCAACCATACCAGGGAATCCACTGGCCTCTACCTTCCTCACCCTATGCCTCTGTTTTTAAGACAAAGAAGACCCTAATTTGAAGTCCCTTCATTTCTTAAGCATTTGACCCAGTTTTCTCCAGGCTTTGGCAGCTTCTGCCATGTGCTGAGATGGCAAGGGAGACCACGGGGGCAGTGCAGCTCCCATAATATCATGGCAGGAAACACTCACAGCTCCTGTCATCCAGGACAGCTTCACTTCCCATCCAGATGTGGCAGCAACATCAAGGGGCTACCTAGGCCCATGCTCTTCTAACTGCAGTGAGACCCAAACCTTTGGAAGAACTTTTATATTCAAAATGTTTCAAAACACAAATACATCAGTCGTCTGCAGTGTCCCACGTCCATAAACAGGCTTGCACCAGAGGTACAAGCCGTACCCAGCCTGTTTTTGTTTCCAGTTTGTTCCCATGTTTGTGAAGCTCCATTGGCTCACAAAAGACTCCCACTCTGCCTGATAAGCAGTATTAAAGTAACTTTCTACAGTAGTTCTGGGCTACACTTTGGAGTACCCAGCTCTTCTGAGTCCGCCCAAGTAATAAAGCTTGGAGGTGGTGCGATTTCTTTGCCTCTGGTAAACCTAAAAATGCTGTAGCATTTCACTTCCTCTTGCTGGGGCACTCTGTGCTCCTCCTTGGGTCAGTAGACCTGGTAGCCCCAGCCTCTCCTGATCCATTTCACTTCCCGCCCCAGTGCTCACACTCACAACCTTTCTTAAGGCCTGCAATATATTCCCTTTCTCATCTATTTCTGACAGTCAGATCTGTGTTCCTGAAAAAAATTGCTCGCAACTAGGAATCCACACTGGGCTCTGACCTGTCCTTGCTAGGGATATTTAGCATCCTCTCATTCATCAGATGATGCCTCTGAGCGAGGATGTTGTGGAATTTGTTCATCCAGCCTCAGGCCAGACCCTGAGCCCGGCAGGCTCTGCCAGCATGCATATCACTTGGTCAATCATGGCAGAAGCCAACGAGCACCCACATGGGGATTCCTTGAGCCTTTGAGGTGGCAACATGCAGTGATTATTTATCCAACTCTCTTCCAGAATTGGAGATTCCAGAATTGTTGAGAATTGAAAAGTTGGGGAGAAAGCTTAGCAGCATAAGTGCCTGTGTGGAAAGCACAAGGTCTTGAGTTTGATCTCTGGTAAGACAAACAAACAAACAAACAAACCAAAACAACAAAATAATCCAGTCAAGTTCTGGGTCTTTGTACCCTTCAATACACAGAGAGAAAATGGAGTGGGTGACAGCAGGAGCTGAGAGAAAGCCATTATACACCACGATGTCCTTGGAGCCCCCAAATGTGTCACACTCTGCTCTACTCTCTTTGTTCTTAGGAAATTCCTTGAAACTGACTCAGCTAAGAAGATAGGAGCCAGGCATCATGGTGTCTGTGGGTAAACCCAGCACTCTGGGTCCTTGGCCGTCCACATACCCACAGTAATCACACCTGCCCATCCTTACCCATTCTGGGACCCATCCATACCAAACTCCCTGAAACCTGCTCTATCGTCCCCGCCTAGGCTTAGTTCCCATCATTCCTTCTTTCCAGATGCCTCCATCTTTCGTTTGGAATTCTGAATTGGTTCAGCTTCAGTGTCAAGCTGTCCACAAAGGTCTTTCAGGACTCTGTTGAACTCTGCCTTGCTTGTGCTTCCACCACATTTCCTTGTGCTTTTTAAAAAAAGACAGTTGCCACAATCTGCTGAGGTTCTGGTTGCTGTATTTGTGTAGTCTAGAAAGGAATGACTTAGTGCTAGGAGGATGCCTTCTATGTATATATTTATCCATAGTAAGGTCTGGATAGAAATTTATGGACAGACAAAATAGGGCTAGCTGACATTGACTGATACTCTCTCTGTTTTGAGAAATTAATTGTATGCCCACAGAGCAGAGCCTTCTCCTCAGCCTGTAAGGTGGGCTCCACCACTGTGTGCACTTGGCTGTGAGAAAACTGAAATATGGAGGCTGAAAAATTTGTCCAGGGTCATGAGCTTATAAAGCAAACTTATTGTACTGGCCTCTTCAGGGCCCTGTTTGGATATGGGTGGGCCTGGATCTCCCTGTTGGGGGACTTCACAACCAGGCTGGACTTCACAACCAGGCTGCTGAGGTAGAGGCCCAGCACTGATCATCATGAAAGCCTGGTCTAGCGACTGCCTCACTGGGTCTTTTCTGTGAAAATGGTGTTAGTCTCTGGGTTGCTATGTGTTAGCTGGACTAGTAGTTGACTTAGGATCTCTCACAGGGCCATCCTGTGGGAGATGGCCCTGGGCTCAGGTCTGATGGACATGTGTCCCTCTGAAATGAGCAATCTCTTCCTAGGACAATACTACAGACTCACAGACATTGTCCATAGGGACTGATTGTTGCCTACCCATAACCCACAACTCCAGCTGTCCTTGGCCTCCCAGCTCACGTCTGTGCTTTAGTTTCTCCTGAACTTTGTGTCTATTCATATATGAAGACAAATGTGGTCATTCAGGCCAGCAGTGATCCCCTAGAGCCTGCTAAACAGCAAGGGAGTTGCCTGGAAGCCCAGGGCAGTGGAGAACCAGCGTTCTCAGGTTCTTTTTCAACCTGGAGTTGAGGCTGTTATCCTGTTCTGCCCAGGGACTTGGTGTTACTGATGGGACAGGGACACTGATGGGACAGGGACACTGACCTCCTTAGAGAGCAGTGGTGATATTTCTGAGGTCAAATCAGTCAGAATAGCTAGAGGTCATCCTGTCTCCTCCAGGGAGGACACAATGGCTGTGGCTTTCAGTGAGAGCATGTCCCTTGCTTAGGGGTGGTGACAGAGACCCTTCACAACCATTGGCCTCACTCAGAATGGAGGAGGAGGAGCCCTTGGGAACCTATAGCCTAGGGCCAGGCTGCTCCAGCCAGGGCCACAGCACAGAGTGAACTGCTGACACCTGCTGGTGACCCACAGGCTTCAGGGTACCTCCTGCTTCCCTCTGCAGGCTCTTCTTCCCAGTAGAGGCTGTTCTAGTCCTTCTGGCTAATATTGTGCATGTGTCTCTCTCCTTACTCTTTCTGGCCACCTTACTAGCCTGACAAGCTCTTTCCTCCTCTCCTCTCCCTAGCAGCCTCTGTCCACATCTTAAGGAGGCCAACTAGGCTATCATTGATGCTGTCCCTAAGGACTCTGACTACAGAATGTCCCTCAGCTCTGAGCTCCCCTCTCCATTCTAGTTCATCCACCAGGTTAGTCCTCTGTTCTACACTGTCATATATGCAGTCAGTTCCTCCAGAGCTGCTGTGTCCTCCTGACATGTGCTCTCTGGTTAGGGCTGTGTGCCAGCTGCATTCACAAAGCACTTGTGGGCCATCTGATACCCTGTACTTATAAAGCAGTGAGCTCAGGTGTGTGTGTGTGTGTGTGTGTGTGTGTGTGTGTGTGCACGAGCGTGTGTGTGTGTGATGAGGGTCTGGGAGTTAGTGTATTCCTCTCTGAGTGCTCTCATATGAGGTGGAGTCTCCATATGGCACAAGTGACTAAGGCAGGAACCACGTACAGGTAGGGGCTGAGGAGGCAGAGGTCAGGATGGGAATCAGGAAGAGTGTGTTGGGTGCATGGGCTCTAGGGTAGGTCAGGAGGGGAAATGTCTCCAGCTGAGATGGGGTAGTGGTGGACAGACCTTCTAGGTAGACACCTTACACAAGCACAGAGTGTGGGAAGCATGGGCATCCTGGTGCAGAGAGCTGCAGTATGATTGGCTGGGTTCTGCCTGTCCTCAGGGTATATCCTTGCTGTTGGAGGCCCTTGGCATAACTCTGGAAACCAGGTGTTATATACCTTCTACTGCCTGTCATCAGGATGGAGCCATGTTGGTCTTGGAAACTCAGCAGAGGCAAGATGAAAATTGGAGCTTGAATAACCCCTTGTGCCACACCTTCCTTCTCCCAGCCCCAACTGGGTAATTTCCATCCTGAGCCAGGCACACTGAGTGACCCTTCACAACCATTTGCCTGATAGAGGACACAATGACTAGGGCCTGAATAAGAGAATGATGATATCATACACTGATTTTCTCAACTTAATCAATTTTATTGTCCCTCCCTCAAAAGATCAAAGCAGAATTCAGCACACTGTCAAATTCTAGGCTGACCATGATGCAGGGTCCATCATGAGAGTTGTCACAAGCCAGTACAACTTGGCCTAGCCCCCAACCTTCTAAGATGAGTTACAGTAAAGATTTGAATAAAGAAAGAAAAAAAAATATGGTTTTTGGGAGATCCAGCAAAGTCAGACCTTTCTAGGAACTAAGATAAGCCTGCGTGGATCACTTGTATTATTTATCAGGTTTCCACAGATTGGTATGCAGGAAGAGGAAGGTACATCAGAGCAAAAGCCTACAAAAATAACCAGGTTCTTGAGAAACAAGGGCAGTAAATCTTGTTAGTTAAGAAAACCCTTCAATCTCAAGATAGGCAGCTTTATTACTCTAGAATAGGGAGTGTCAGCAGACTGTGTCTTCCTGTCCTCTGTTGCCTCAGCTGTGGTGTTATCTTGCCTTCAGAGCACTGTGAATATGAGCTTTTCCAACTAGGCCAGAGGTCCCTTCATGGTCAGGAATTTAGCCTTTACATAGTCTGGTCCCTTGCAGTCCCCAGCTGTAGCTACTCTGTTTCCTACCATGAATTCCTGGATGCATCCTTAGTGGAGAAGATGCCTTCTGCAGGTGACCGCCTCAGTGTGACTCAGAGCCTTCCAGGCTGGCCCTGAAGCTGCACTGGCTCCTTTCTGCTCTTGCGCCACCATCTGTCACCTTGAGGAGCAGGGACAGCTCCCACTCCAGGTCCTCAATCTGTTGGGCCAGGTGAATTCTCTGCACCTCCAGCTCCAGAGCCTGCTTACCCTCCAGGGCTTGGGGCCCATGCCTCTTTCTTTCAGGGTGACCTGATTCCATGGGGTCAGCTCTGTTGTTCCACCACATACAAGGGATGATGCTGGAAGCCACCTGGACAGAACAAGGGTGGGGGAGGACAGAAAGTGATCCAGAGAGTTCTTGACTCTCTCTACTCTGAGCTACGACCCATAGCCCAGTGATGCTATCTGGGCACCAGAACTCTCTCATTTGAAAGGTACCTGAAGCTTCTTGTGGGGACCTGGTTATCTCATTGAGATACAGGGTATCCAGTTTATGTTGCCATGTGAAAACAAGACAAGAGCTAATTCTCATGTTATGTATTTGGACAAATTACTGAGTACTCCTCACTGCCTCCAAGGTCCCTCAGCTCAGCTCCTTCAACTTCAGGGATGTTTATAGTCCTGTCCTTTGGGCTTCACAAATTATCATCTTCTGACAGTCAGTATAGGTGAAGATGGGGCCCGGGGACTGGCTCAGCTGTGGTGCTGGTTTCACAGTTGCCCGCTGAGGCCAAGTGAGGGTGCTCTGGGAAGTAACTGGTTTCTCAGCCCAGCAGAGGCCCACAGGCTGGGTGCTGGTTTCAGATGCTCCACTGCACAGTCGTGTCCATCTTTGATCTTTTTCATGTGCTTTCCCTGTATCTGTGCCTCAGAAATTCTAGCTGGCTGTGATGGGGACAGCAAGAGGGAAGAAAGATACATCTCCTGGAAAGCCCTGGCTCCAGAAGCAGACATTGCTAGCTAGGCAACATCCACAACTGCTCTGCTTATTACTTCCTTTTCTTGCCCTCTACAATCTTTCCAGCTGTGAATTTACTTAGAGAAGAGCTGTGCCCCAGCATGATTGCAATGGTTTCTATGTCCATAGCCCTACCTCTTGGTCTTCTGGCATAGCCTTCTACTCACCAAACTAAGCAAGCAAGTGGCTGCTGAACATTTTGCTTTGAACTAGCTGTTCTGGCCACCACCTTTCTCTGTGAAGGGACATTGACCCCATAGATCCCACCTGTGGACACCTCAGGAACTGAGATGTTCTGTTGGCTTACCGCAAAGTTGTTGCTTTCCCCTGGGGATAATTGGTTTGGCTTGTTCACTTTCTGGAGCTCTAAGACCTGAGCAGTGAGCTGGAAGAACTCTTCATTGAGCTTGTCCAAAGCATCTTCCACCTGTCTTGTCTTACTCTAGAGACAGGGGACACAGAGCCATTTTTCGTTTCTTTTTAATTTCTTTTATTTTCTCTTACTCTTCCTTCACATCACCCTTTCCCCTCCTCCCTTTTTACTTTCTATCTTTCTTTTTTCCTCCTTCTCTCCCTTCTTCCTTCTTTCTCTCCTTCCTTCCTTCTTTCCTTCCTTCCTTCCTTCCTTCCTTCCCTTCATTCTTTTGGAGATGAAGTCTTTTTATGTTACCCAGGCTGGGCTTGAATTTCTGGGACTATGGATGCATGCTAAGGATTTATTTTTGCCGTGATAGGGATCAAACTTGGGACTCTGACATACCAGGCAAACATGCTGCTGCTGAGCTACACCCAAAGTCAAGGTCTTTATCATTCTTACTTTTTTCTGAGTTTATTAAAAGTTTCTTGCGCTCTTGTTCAAATATAGGATAGCTACCCTGGTAAATGAGGTCAAGGAGAGCTTTCTAGAAAAAAGGAGATATAAAATGAATTATAAAGAATGCACAGAAATTACATGGGTGGAGGTTGAGAGGGCATTCTAAGCAAAGGGAATAGCATGTTGTAAAAGAGTGATCACAAGGAACGTTTATTCATCTGCTCATATTTCCAATCATCTATTTACTCACCCACCCATCCCTCCATGCATTTTCTCACAATACTTCTCCAGAACAGACCATAAAGATAAGGCAATTGATAAAGTTCTTGACAAAGAATTCAAATTATTGATGATTAAGAGACTGCATGAATTGTGAGAAAATATAGACAGAGCACTTTGGGGAAGATCATAGAATAGTAAACAGCAACAAATCAACATCTCTAAGATTCAGGATCCTGACACTGGAAAATAACAACTTGGGGAAGACAAGAAGGAGGAAGGTAGATCCTCAAGATGCAGGAAGGACCTGAAGGGAAAGTTGGAGCCCACAGAGAAAATGAAGAGATAAATCCAAATGCAGAAAAAGGAGGGGCCAATCTGCACTTTCTGCCCAGATCTTGGATTGTGGTGTGAGAAAGGAAGATCAAATAGACAGAGACACAGTAAAAGTAGGTGACTGCTGAGTCTTCAGGGAGAAACACACCAGTGAAATAGATGCAGCAACAGCTGGTGAGTGACTCCAGTCTAAGCAACTTCCATGACCCCTGGAGAGGGTGTTGGTCAGACAGCATTTTAGGGAGGAATGAACTGAACCAGGAGTCGGTGCAGTCATGGGTTGGCCTCATTTCAGGACTCCCAATATTAAAATCCTACAGTGACTGGGTGAGGGACAAACGTGGGAGATGTGCAAGGTCAGGGAGCCATGGCCATTAAGAGACACGCAGGGGGGTGTAGGCTGAAACCTCAGCTCTATCCATATGACTAGCGGACAGGATCAACCTGAATTGAACGTCTGTGGATTTGAGAGTCTCAGAACGGGCACCCTGCTGGCTGCAGGATCATCCAGCACATATCTGGGCTCTTATAAATGAATTATAAAGAATGCATAGAAATTATCTGGGTGGAGGTTAAGAGAGAGGGTATTCTAAGCAAAGGGATTGCTTCTTTTGTTTATCAGAAACAGCAGAGTCATGCCCTGAATTGGATACTACCACAAGAACAGATAATGAAAACCAGCACATACTTGAAATCACAGAGGAAAATTTCTTTCTTTTTCACTTTTTATTTTATGGTTTGGTTTGTGGTTTTTGTCTTCTATTGTTTTAGCCTTTCTGAGTGTAAACATAGCTTTTATATTTTGTTTTGTTTTTGTCTTTTTTCTCTCTTTCTCCTGCTTTCTCTCAGTTTCCTGAGGCTGCATAATCTTTCATCCTTCAGCCTTCTAATTTCTTTTACTTCTCGAATTTTTCAATTTTTTCCCCTGATCCTTTTACACTTTTCTCTTCTTAAGGTAAGCTCACTGTATATGATTTTCTAATCTGTCTTAAATTTTATTATATAGGGCCAGCTAAATAGCTCAGCGATTAAAGCATGTCAAGCAGGTGCAGGGGCTGGCAGGGAGTTTGATCTCCTGCCCCCAGGCTGTGCTGAGGCAGTGGCAATTGAGACTGCCCAAGGCAAATTAAGCAAGCAACAGGGTGAAAGAAATAAAAAAGCCTTCCAGCTGAATTTTATGAAATGATGATGGTGGGAGTACAAAACAGACCAATAAGTTTCTGGACAAAAGCAAGAGAGATAAAGACATAATGACAATAATGAAGGAAGTGATTAGTGAATCTAGAGTAGGTATGGATTAAAAAATAGAAGAGTTTGAGAAGACTTGGAAACCATAAATTCCCAACATAGCAAATAACTGGATTGCATAAACTGACTCAAGTAGAAATCTAGGGAACTAAACATTTTACTGAAAGTATATGCAGTAGAATTAACTAAAGATATATTACCAAATCTAGAAGACAGGGTTGTGATTGGTGATCATTAAATAAAATATCTCTTAAAAGTAGCAAGGAATCATAGAAAATCAGTCCAACAACTGCCGGACAATGCAAAAAACTGTAATATAAGATTAATTGTAATCAATGAAGAATCAAAAAATAGGATCAAGGGCATAAAATCCTTATTCACAAAAGTAGCAGCAGAAAACTTTCTAAGCATGGAAAAATAACTTGAGATACAGTTAAATGACATATCCAGAATTTCAAAGAGTCATAACTAGAAAAACTCCACTAAAATATGTAATAGTAAAATTTCAGAAATTCAACATAAGAACAGAATATTAAAAGATGTGAGAGAAACAGAAATAAATCATCTATAAATAAAAACCCATCGGAAGCAGACAGGCAAGCATGGAAGCACAAGCTTGTAAATTGTAGCACTCAGGAGGCTGAGATGGGATGATGACTGCGAGTTTGAAGTCAGCCCGCGCTACATCATGAGTTCAAGATGAACCTGAACTAATAGTAAGATCCTGTGGCAACAAAACAGGACAAAAATGACAACAAAATAGAATCACGGACTTCTTAAATCCTAAAATCAAAAGGAGCTTGGAGTAAAGTATTTCAAGCACTAAAAGAAAGCAAACTTCAGCCCAAATTGATGTACTTCACAAAATTATTTTCTAAATAGATGGAGAAATAAGATATTTCCACTATAAGGAACACCTGAAGAAATTTATAACCACAAAGCCAGCACTTCAAAAAATTCTGAAGGATATTCTACAAAAAGACAATGAAAGTAATTATAAGAATCCACTAGAATAAATTTACCAAGCAAGGCAAGCCATTAAACAGAAGGGAATGAAAGGAAACCAACAACAGGAAAATAATACAACAAGGATAAGTCAATACATAGCAGTTATAACCACTAATATAAATTATGATCTCAATTTACCAATCAAAAGAAACAGACTGACAGAATGGATCAAGAAAAATGATCCAGCTAGGTGTGGTGGCACACGTCTGTAATACCAGCACTTGAGAGGCTGAAATAGGAGGATTGCTATGAGTTTGAATCCAGTCTAGGCTACATAAGGAGTTCAAGGCCTGCATGAACTACATAGCAAGACTCTGTCTCAAAAGACAAAAACAAAAACAAGAAAACAACAAAAAGAAGAGCCAATAGTATGCTGCATACAAGAAATACATTTAACTCAAAATAAAATTCATAGACTGAAAGCCAAAGGATGGAATACAAAACTCCATGTAACAAGATCAGAAAAAAGTAGGGGTATCTATTCTATTTGTAGACAAAGTGGATTTCAAGCCAAGACTGACAGTCAAGCCAAAACTGAAGAGACAAAGAATGTTACCATGTACTTGTTAAGGGAATAATCCAAGAGCAAGAGATAACAATCAAATATATATGCACCAAATATTGGTACTCATAAAAAACATACATAACAGATGTGAAAACCAGACAAGAACCAATACAGTTGTAATGGGGAACCTCAAAACATCACCATCACAAATAGCTTAAAAAGACCGAAAAAACAACAAAGAAATGCCAGACTGAATCAAACTTTTAATCAAACAGACTTATGAAATATCTACGGTGTTCCACCCAACAAAATAGAACATATAATCTCCTCAGCAGCACGTAGGACCTGACCCAAAACAGACCACATACCAGCTCATAGAATATCCTTAAGTAAAAGCAAGAGAACTAAAATTATCTCACACAAGTTATTTGATCATAAGTCAGTGAAACTAGAAATTGATGTCAAAAAGAAAGCATCAAAACTTTATAAACATGTAGAAACTAAATAGTACCCTTTTGGATAACCAATGGGTCACAGATTAAATTAAAGAAGGAATTAGACAGTTTCTACAATTAAATGATAATGCTAATATAATATATCAGAACTTATAGGATCCAATAAAAGCAGGTGTATGAGGGAAATTCATAGCAATGAATTATCACGTCAGAAAAATAGGAAGCTCAAGTAAATAACCTAGGCTGAACCTCATGATTCTATAAACCCAAAGAGCAAGCTGAACCCAAAGTGAATATGAGGGAGGAAATTAGAAAAACCGAAGCAGAAATCAATGCAATTGAGACTAAGAAAACAATACAAAGATCAGTGAATCAAAGAGTTGGGCCTGTGAAAGAGTAAAAGAAAATAGACAAGCCCATGGCCAATTTATCAATGCACACACACACACACACACACACACACACACACAAATCCATGCAATTAGGAATAAAAGGAGTGAAATCACAATGGATCCTGAAGAAATGCACAAAGTCGTCAATACCTACTTTGAGAACATATATTTTAATAAGATGAAAAACTCAGAAGAAATGCACAGGTTCCCTGATATATATGAATTACCAAAGCTGAATCAAGAAGGCATAAAAATTCTACATAATTCAAATAACCTAAAATTGAAGGAGTAATAAAAAAATCTACCAACAAAGAAAAACCCAGGTCCAAATGGATTCACTGCTAAATTCTACAAGAAGTTTATTTTAATGTTTTTCATTTTTTTTCTATTTTTTATTTTAAAGAGAATACAAAAATAATAGATATGACATTAGAAATGATACAGAACTTTAAAACGGATGGTAGGTATTCAACAATAGTTATCATTGCTGTCTTCAATGTAGTTGCTCAGATTACAGATATATACATAGAACATTGGTCAAAGTAAAAATTTTAAGCATTAATTGTTATCTTTAAAAAACTGATAGAAATCAGTAGTACAATCATCTTAGCTATCATATACATATTCATATATTTGATTTTCCTCCTAAACACAGTGATTCTTATCAGAGAGCTTTGGACTTCGATCTGCCACCCCAAAGCAATAAATAATTTTTTATTATTTGTTTCCTGATTACCTGTATTCAGTTTCTTTTTAAAAAAGTTAATACAAGTGATGCTATTGAAATGTATAAAGCATTTAATAATAGTTTCTTTTTAATTTTCATTTTTTGCTAGTACTGTGTGTATATAATGACCACATTCCTTGTGCGAGTGGGAACATGTACATGACATATCACATTTTTTTCCTTCTCCTCTTCCTCTACCTCCTGCCTCCCTGTACCACGTGGTCCCCTTTCTATTTGCAAAAACACCTATCTCCCTTCTTCTATTATCTATCTTTTATCCCACTCTTTGTTTTTGTTTTGCATTTCTCATATAAGAGAAACTATACAATATTCAAGGTTGTGGTCTCATTTGTTTCACTAAACATTATAGTCCCAAGGTGCATCCATTTTTCTACAAATGACTCACATTTATCCATCTGTATGGCAGAGTAGTACTTTGTTGTGTATAAATACTATTTTTCATTTTTAAAGATAATACAAAATAATGATAATTTTAAAATTAGAAATGACACAGAATTTCACTAAACAAAACAATATGAATTTGACAGTATTTGTTGTATTGCACAATTTTGTCTTCAAATCACTCAGATTACCAGATATATGCATGCAAAATTGGAAAAAAGAGATATAAGAAATTAAGAGAAAAAGAAAAAGAAATTGAAGCATTAACTTCTACCTTCAATAGACCCCAGAAGTCAACAGTAGAACTGTCCAAGCCATCCTGCACATGTAAATAGATACATCTTCTCCCCTCTTCATCTCTCTCCTGTCCTCATTTCAGTATTTCTTTCCCTTTGAGCAGATTCTTTCTCTTTTCATAGTATCTATTATACTTTTCAGATTTTATTCACTCCACATTCTTACATTAGCAAGACAACATGGTGTTTTCACATGTAGGTCTGATTTATTTCACTTAAGAGTATGATCTCTAGTTGCATCCATTTACCAATAAAATCATTCAATTTATCTTTTTTTATAGCTGACTAATACTCCATTATCAAAAATACCATATCTTTTTTATCCATGCTTCAGATTAGGGTATTTGGGTTATTTCCAAGATTTAGATATGACAAATGGCAATGCCATAAACATGGATATATATATATCTATAGTATGATGTTTTCAATTCTTCTGGAAAAATACCCAGGAGGGGAATAGCTAGATTGAATGGGACTTCTAATCCTAGTTTTTAAAGAAATCTCCACACTGATTTCCACAGTAGTTATATCAGTCTACATGCTCACTAACAGCAGAGAAATGGTCCTTTTTCCTCACAGTCCTTCCAGCATTTGTGATTGGTTGACTTCTTGATGAGCCATTTTTTTCTGGGGTGAGATGAAATCTCAGTGTTGTTTTAATTTGCATTTCCCAAATGAACAATTCTGTTGAACATTGTTTCATATATTTATTTGCCATTTGTATTTCTTCATCTGAGAAGTGTATATTCACCTCAGATGCTCAGTTTTGATTGGGTCTTTGAATTTTGGGGGCCTGATTTTGTTTGGGGGGAGGACCAGGGACTGAACTCAGGCCCTTGCACTTGCCAGGGAAGTGCTTATTCTATTGAGCCATCTC